>WAAD01023110.1:0-43535 GCA_013389945.1 Fregata magnificens
CTGGTGGATGAGGGAAGAGCAGTTGATACTGTTTGACTTTAACAGTGCTTTTGACTTTTTCTCCCTTAACACCCTCATTGGCAATCTAGCTGATGACAGCGAGGTGGATTGCAAACTGTCTGAAATGCTGGGCTCAAAGGGTTATGAGCAGTGGCACAAAGTGCAGCTGGAGGCCCATTACTAGTGTTGTACCCTAGGGGTTGATAGTAGGGCCTGGGCTGTTTAACATCTTCATGAATGACCTGAATGATGGGACAAAGTGCATGCTCAGCAAGTTCGCAGATGATACAAAATTGGGAGGAGAGGATGACACAACAGACGGTTGTGCTGCCATTCAGAGGGACATTGACAGGCTGAAGAAATGGGCTGATGGGAATCTCATGTTCAAAAAGGTTCAACAAGCAAATCTGCTAGAAGGGTGTCTGCATTCCAGCTCTGTCATCCCTGTACTTCACTGTTTGTACCATTGCTGGTTGTTGGCAGACTGCTTGTACTCAGGCTTGGGCAGCACACTACCATTTAAGCGTGGTGATTAGACTAGAAATATGCAAAACTGTTTGGAGAGAGCTATGAAAGTCCTAGGGAAGAATGTGATAACAAAACTAAAACATTTATTTTAAGGGTACTTGAAGTGTTGAGGAGGCAATTTTCAGAGCTCTGGACCATTACTTAAATGTTACTTGATGTCAGAGTTCAATGAAGCAAGGAATGTGAAAGTGGTTTTAATCACAGCTTAAGTAATGATTTGCCCCTTGAAAACTTACAGGGTTGCTGCTGTCTAGCCCTGTGTTGCTGAACCCACAGTCTGTTATGCTTGGTACAGTCAGCCCTGCTGCCACAAGTTGCATGCGGCTTGTAAGTTATTTCTTTGTGAAAATGCAACATCTTGTCCAGCTGTCTTTAAGTCTTCAGAACTGGTGTTGCCACTTTATGTTATTGTTTGCTTAAGCACATCTTTTTCAAGATTTCAGATGTTCATATAGTCTTGGTTTGCAGTTCTCATCTTTAGAAATGTTTTAGCTGGAGTTAATGGTTGCACAAAAAGTGGATTGTGAAGAGACGAAGCCTTTGAGTATGAAGGCTAAGAGGAGTGCTAGGAACAGACTCCTTAAGTTGTCTGTGTTTATGGGTAACCAAAATAGCTTTAATAGAACTGTTGGGGTGTATGTTAAGCATCTTGTATGTAGCCATATAAAGCATTTGATACAAGAATTTGGAGCCCAAAAGAAGGGCTTGAAGAATATGACCTGGATTGATTGTCACGCTCAGACTTGCACAGTAAGTGGGGTTTGTGTGAACTCTGGAAGGTTTTCATAAACCTTATAAAGCAAAATTCTCATGTGACTACGCTTGCTTGAAGGCGGGAAAAGCAACAGTTTTGTAGCATCAGTGCTGCATCTGATCTTAGAAGCAAGTAATAGTTCACAAGCTTCAGGAGAAAAACTTGGAATAGCTATATGCTACAAATGATGCTGTTTTCTGCTAAAAAGCCCAATGTATCAATTTCTGTTACATAGGGTTTTGTGCTGGTCTGTTGTAGTACATCTTTATCATGGTCTGAGACTGTGACGTCCTTCCATGGCTTTGTTCTTTCATGAAAGGTGGTGTATGGCTGAAAAAGCCATCACAAGCTTCTAAATTATAGGTAGTCTCTGGAATGGAGATACTCATCAACACAGTTAAGCGAAAATAAAAAAAAAATATAGCTTGATTTAATGTGATTATGCAAAGAAAAATTTTAACTTGGTGCCACTAATACTTGACGCAGATGTTTATATACACAACACCTTCATGGGCTTCTGTGGTTATCTTTTTACTTATGTTGGCTTGGCAGATTTGGCACAGCTAAGAGTGGATTTTATTAGTGCATCAGTGATAGAGGTCCACATGTATTCATTTAGATAATGAAGTTGCACAAGTATCACGAGTTTGTATGAGAAGGCAGGCAGGTTGGCTGGAGATTTAAGAAAAAAAAAGATCTCTCGTAGTGTACTCAATCTAGAAATATTGTTCCATACGCTCTATGGATTCCAACATACTCTTTTATAACTACTTCTAAAGGGGCATTCTCAAGCTTATTTATAAATCAAACTTCTGAAGACTTGAATTTGCTGCAGCATTTTCTGTTGACAAATACACCTAAGTGCCTATGCATCATCGTACTGCAATCAGTTGCAATCAGTTTGGCAATTGCTTAGATAATCCTTGTGGAAGGAATATGTCAATGGAAAGAGGTTCCTGTTTTAATCCTAATAATGCAAGCTGGAATGTGTGTTGTCTGCTGGATTGTTGTTTGAAGTGGATGCCAGAAATTCTTATGATAAAATCAGTGATAATCATTATGCCAATTTAAGGAGACACCCTAGAAGTTCGTAGGAAACAAAATCTGGAAAATTTGATCCAAGATGAGACTGTATGTTGGCCCTGGAATACCTCTCATTTACCCCAACTAGGGGTTCCCAAATTCTAGAAGCCTGTCTGCCTGTGTGACCTTAGTTTTATTTCTTGTCTGTGAAATTGATTTTAGACTTTTGAGATGCTCTTGGCAGGGAATTGATAAGAAAAATATTTATACAGTTGCAGCTGTATGGTTCTTCCTCATGTATATACTTGATTCCAGATGTCTAGATCCAAGCAGGAATTAAATGGGGCTGATTTTCTTTTTAAAGGGATGGTAGTCAGTCAGCTCCCGAATATGTGCAGCAGAGTGACTGTGATATAGTTTGCTGAAGATTCTGAAGTGGCAATGCAGTTAAGTGGTTTAACAGAGGTGGCTTCTCATTTAAAATAGGGGTAATTATGGCACAGTGTAATATGTGAACCATAGCATTACAAGCAGGTAAGCAGTCCAGGAGGTTATAAAAATTCAGCCAAGGTTTTTTGATAAACTTTGCTCAGTCTAAAATTGGACCTCGAGAGCTAACTTTTGCACTTAGATCTTGCTCAGTGCAATTTAAGCTGAACCCTAAAAATACAGTGAAAGCAAAACAGTTTTGTAACAACTCTTTGAAGAAGTGATTTTTTTTTTTTGCTGCAAGTTTGTACAAAACCCAAGTAGCAGCTCATAATATAGCTGTGCTTTCTAAAAATATGTTTATGAGTCTTTTCTATCTACTAACATGTTTTGTTGCTATTTAAAATAACATTTGTGAATTTAGCAATACTTTTAGTTTCTGAAAAACAGAGATCTCAATCTTGCTTTGCTTTATAGGAAAGGGCATGTATATATTATAAGGAATGTAAGGAGAATCTGTAAATCTTGACATCTGGTTTATTCAGTCTGGATTATGTGATTTGCTTTGTCATTGTGTAAAAAGTACAGTATGTAAGTGTGCTTCACTGTTTGAACTAGAATTTAATATACGCAAGCTCAAATTTTGACTGTGTGATTTGGCTCTGTGTTTTGCTGTGTGTCACTTGCACAATTCTCTTTGCTATTTGATAAAACGATGTTCTGTCCGTCAAAAATTCTTAGCTGTTATTTTAATCTGATGTTAAAAACTTGAGGCAATGCATTTTATCTAATGTATTAAGAGCTTGAACTGGAGAAAATATTAACTGTTTGAGATCTCATCTGCCAACTTTTTTTCTTCCCCATCTCAGGTTCAAATGCAAATATCTGGAAATGTAAACTGATTGCTGACACTTGGTAACTGAACTAAATATGAGAGCAAGCTTGTCCAACTGTCTCACTCCAGTAAACATTTTTAAGGGTTTATAACACTAAACCAAATCTCACTGAATGAAGCTTTTATGTAGTTTTCAGTAGACATTTTGCTAAAAAAAGGTTGAAATACTGTTGCTTATTTGCTCAATGCTCTCCATTTGCATAAACTTCAAGAAAAATGCAGAGATTAGTGCTCATCTTGGGGAGAAATGGTAACTAAATATAAAGGTCTAATAATAAAAACACAGTAAACCCACATTTGAAGTAGTCATTCAAGTAGTCTGGGCCAATCTTTTTGTTAATTGTGTACTTGAGAAGAAAAAACTTTTTGACCAGTAAAGCAGTAATTTTACTTAGGAGGCAAATGGTAAAATGTTACCAGTTCATTTAGGACCCCTGCAGTTTATTATTGACCTAAACAGCTTGTTCTATAAGGACTCGGTGCCAGTACTAAGAAACATGGAAAATGAGCCCAATCAAAATACTTGTTGACCTTGTTCCTTACGTCATGAGCATCTCCTTGCAGGTTTGGGGGTGTAGTCCTAAAAAAGGAAACACAGAAAAAGCCACAAAACCTGAAAACATCCCATCTTTCCTAAACAGATGAATACAGTTTTCTTAGTGAACAGACCTGGACTATATTCTGATAAATTCCAAATCTCTATATTGGAAGAAATAGCAAATAAATATTTTGTTCTGCTAAACGAATTTGAGGAAAAAGGTGACCTCAAAGCAGAATGGATGTAACAAATGAAAGCTTTCACACAAGACCATACAGAGCTTAACAAATACATTGTTCCTAGTTCCGTGCAGCTGCAGAAGTGGACATGTTCACCAGGATTTCTGAAGTGGACAAGACTTGGTTAGAAAAGTCTCGATATTCTTAGACAATTTTTTTGGAAGCTGAAATAAGTAACTAGCAAAACTGTATTTATTATCCTAATCTCTAAATTTGCATGCTTGTTACTGCTTTCCTGACAGGATGTTTTGGAGGACAGTGTGTCCCTCCCTTGAGGTCAAGGCAGGACAGGGAATACATCTTCATCCTTAAGAACTGGAGCCATTTTAAACAATGATGCACCTTTGATATGTGATTGTCTGCAGAGAAGAGGGGTATTGGCTACAACACTTCCTCATATTGTTGTGTACTCAGAAACACATTGCTATGAAAGTCTCAAATCTTTACAAAGTCCATGCTGTAAACTGGACTGCGTGCAAAGCTGTGATTTATGAAAGCTCAATTTCTTGAAGACCTTTGTACTAATCAGTTTAAAACTCTACCCTTGCTTTGTAGATATAGTTTAGCAGGTGGTTTTACTCCCTGTGACAAAGCTGTTTTAAACGTCGCAAGATAAATGTTGAGGGGGATTTTTTTGGTGTGTTTTGGTTGGTTGGTCCCCCCCCCCCCCCCCCCCCCCCCCCCCCCCCCCCCCCCCCCCCCCCCCAAATTAAAATNGACTCTTAATTTATATCCTTCACATCTAGTTAGACTGATTAGTAAACAACTTTATAGTAGAATTAGAGGGCTGGGTTGGTAGGGATTTTTTTGATTTGTTTTTAAAGCTGTGTTTTCTGCTGGAAGTCTCCTTGCGAACTGTCTTCTGTGGAGCACCTCCCTTCTGTCTTTATGGGGCTGTGAGTTGGTGTTAGGTGAGCACTGCTTCTGGATTACTTGGATTACTGCTGCTCATTATGTAAGTTTCCCAATTTGAAGGAGTGTCACTAGTTTAATTTCAGTGGCATGGATGTAACATTTCAAGGATTATTTGACACAAGGAATGCAAGAGGTATCATGCCAGCTAATGAAGATCGGGCTTATTTGCTCACTGGCCTGCACACTAAATTCTGAACCAGCAGTTTAATGTGTTTTCCCATGTGTAGTGCACTGCTTATGGGGGTGCTGGTCTAGAAAATCTGTCCTGAAAGTGTTTTCCAAAAAAGCTGGATCCCATTTTACTGATGATGTGTAGCATGCTTTCAGATGAGTGCAAGGGAGCTGTCTTTGTAAATTAAAATGAAATTATGAAGGGGGTGTGTGTGTGTGGGGGTGTGTGTGTGTGTGATGCTGTGGTGGTGGTGGTGTTTTTTCCCCAAGATCTGAATGTAAATCTGATCTCTGATTACAACTAAAAGAGCTGCCAGAAGATCTAATGCAATGGTTTGAAAGCGGTTAGCTCTTTTGGGAGGAGGGTTGGGAATGAATATGAATTTTCATAAGAGGTTTGATTTTTTTCATTTTATTAAAAAAAAAAAAAAAAAAAAGCTACTCTATTCAGGCAGTAGACCCTACTGACCAGAATGTCCTTTGAAACAAAATCGTTGTTGATACAAACCTGTAGACTTGCTTCAAGGTAGACGTTTTAAGTACTGATACTTGCTAGGAATTTAGGATTTAATTAAGAAGTGGCTGACTTGCAGAAAGCCACATGCCAACTTAAACTAAATATGTATAATTCTGATAGAAAAATGATACAGTAATGAATAGCACCCAGAAATTTCATCAGGGATTATCATTATTATGTAATTCTAAGTAAACTAGACATAATTTTGATGCACTCGTGGCAGCTGTAAAGCAAATCTTTTCCCTTTAAAGGGAAAAAAAAAAGATGGGAAAAGGATAGGAGAGGAAACCGTGGGAGGCAGGGTGGGTAGGCTATTTGGATTAGATTTAATATTCACAACATAGTGGTGTGTTGGCTACTGTGATGAAAACTTTCTATTAGTACCTTCAGGAAGATGGGGAAGAGGGGATTAGAGCTGTGACTTTCCTGCTGAGAGTCTTTAATTTTGGTTTGTACAGAAATGAAGAGGACAATTGTCCACTCTTGAGCCTTCCTGAATATAAATGTGATGTTGCCTTTCACTTACTGGATGGTAGTGGGTTTTTTTTCAGCTGAGAAGTGCTTTCTTTCCTCTGCTGTTTTTAATGGAACAGAAAATGGAGATAAAAAGGCATAAGTTCTCCTTGAGGCTGGAGTTTGCAGGGAGGCGCTTTCGTCTGTCTCTTCTTTGCGTGGGTTGCTTAGGATTGAAATCAGTAGGGGCAGTGGGGCAGTCCACCTGGGAAGCTGTGACAGCAGGGCACAATGGAGCGGCGCTGGACTCTCTGAAGACCTTTGTCCTCACTGTGCAAAGTACATACAGTACTAGTCCAAGCTCTTCTTTAACCCATAATCCCAAGCATAGTAGTGATTTGGATTGATTTAATTCAGGAAGCATTTTTGTGTGTGGATGAAGGGAGTGAGATAAGACTGTGTAAGAGCCCAGCATTATTCTGCAGCAAAACTTTACAACTTAAGTGAGCTAGAAGTGTGGCCCTAACTTACTTTTTGCTATTAATATTAAGACTTGATTTTGTACTTTGGTTACCTCAAGTCTGGTGGAAGGGTTTTTTTCACCCCTCACATTTGCCTATGGGATATTTCGCTATGAGTGAATGCATTCAAAACATAACACTTTGGTATATGTTTAAATAGTAATTGATGTTGGGGGTGGGTATTTCCTGATACTTAATGATGGTTTAGAGGAGTTAGTCATCATTGGCCAGGAAATACCAACACCAGATTAGATCAAGTTCAGTTATCTAAAGATATTTCAGCGTCCATCTGAATGTGGTACGTTGTTAGAGACATTGCGTTCATAATAGCATCTTGTTTTGGTGTTTAATTATAGAATAAGTAGTGGTATGTGGGTTCTGTGTGCTATAAATATGTCATCTTGGAGTCACTGCCTCTGCTGCCCCAGCTTTGGGGAAGTGGTCGGACAGTGTTGCCTAAAACTCAACTTAAATTCTGTAACTGTAAGAATTGCTTTTGGAATCTTGAATGAAATAATGCTTGCTACTCCCTCTCCTACCACCCCCCACCCCCCCCCCCCCCTTGGCACCCAGTCTATGTAAATTTAAAGTATACTTTAGTTTGGGGTTAAAACTGCATCTTTTCTGGTTGATCAGGTTCCCTTCCACTTTCTGAATGGGAGTGATGATTTTGTGAATCCTCAGGAAGCATTTTTCCCTCAAGAGTCTTACAAATTGTTTTATTCCCTGATGATGTTTACATCAACCTATGTTCTTCAGTTTACTGATTGACTTGGTGTATATATGTACTTTTTTCCATGCAATTGACAGAAAGTTTAAGCACTGATATCAGAGGAAAAAGTGGTGGTTTATTCTCTCCCCTTCCCCCTCTCCACAACCTTTATGCAAATTAAAGGAAGGGCTTGTTTTACTTATTATACTCTTTCCTACCACAGGAAAAAGCATTGTAGACTTGTGTTGGATTTTCACAGTAGCTTGTCAAACTTTTTTTCAAGGTGAATTACCAGTCTTTTGATAGGGTTAAGCAGATGCCATGATAAACTTTAGATCACTATTTAAGAGATATTGAAAGATAAAATACCAGTAAGGCTGAGTAATGCTTCCTTTTTAATCCCATTCATCCTGCTTAGCTCAGTTTAGATAAAGATGTGCCTTCTCTTTGCAGGAGAGGGTGCAGATGTGATAAAGCCTTTTGCACCAGCCAGTAAGCTGAACTGGTCAAATAAACTACACGTGGAATATACAGTAGAAGGTGCATAATGAACTTAATAGCTTTGGATATGTAAAAACAAAACAACCCCCAAATTCCTGATGAGCTTCTACATAATAAATGGTATCTCATTGCTGTATAGCTTGTGTATTTTTTCCGTGCTGTTTTTTCAATAGTGAGAACTCTCTCAAGGGCCTAAAATTCCAGATGTAATTTATGACCTCATGTAACATTATTTGAAAGCATTTCCCCAGTTTTTTGTGTGTGGGTATAAATTTATTACGATGTTCCTCTTCTGTGGTTAGATAGTCAGAATTTGGAACCTGTAAAATCCTTTTCCTAGTTTTTAAAAAAAAAAAGCATATGTTAGCAAAAATTCATTGTTCAATGTTAAGATTGAACTCTGAATCTTTATCTTAAAATAAGATTGAGGTATTGAATTTAAAGCTTCTTACAAAAGAATGGATTTGATACAGTTACAAGGTAAAAGCACTTCTCCAGTTATAGCTACACTGTTCTGCTGATGTGGGGCTGCTTAATGCATTAATGTGAGAAGAGAAGCAGTAATCCAGAGAAGTGCTCTGATCAAATAATTGCACGTGGATGGGATATTTTACAGAAAATATCTAGAAAAAGAGGTATGTATGTTATAGTGAACTTTTTTGTCATGCAACAGCATGTTTCAATAAGGGTGGTGCATCTTAGTGGATGGCAGCAGTATGTTACTTCCTACAGTAACAGAGCAGCTGTCTGGGAATCCTCACTCTTCTGCTCTCTTTGGTGAAGCAGGCTCTTTGCAGCAGGGTGCTCTCTAATTTTCAGATGGATAATTAGTCCCTGCTCTTCTAGGACATGTGCATCTTATTACTTGATGTCTCTAAACCCAGTAACAGCTCATACAGGGTTCATACAGTCATACAGGGTTCTACTCCTGTGCTTTTAATCCAGTGTACAAGCCTTAGCTTGTACCTGGCATGATGGAATAAGTAAGTTTAAGAAAACTGGACAAAAATGCAGAGGCTGGCATATACCAATATCAAACAACCCTGCTGTTTACAACCAAAAATTGTTTTTTGTTTTCTGACATTAAAAAAACCCCAATGTATTTGTAAGTATTTGCAGACCCCTTTGCCAGAGATATTTAGTCCACATATTTGCTCCAGTCTTTACTGTCTAGGTAAATCACGTTGGCTGAATATTTTGAGGGGGCACAAAACATGCCAGTGACTGTTGTAAATCAAGGCTGATGTGAGACATTCTGAGAATGTTTTCATGACTGTCTCCATATCTCTTCTGCCTTTTGGCTTCTTTCCTTCTCAGGACAGGTGAATTTTTCCAGCTGTAACCTTGTAAAAATGTATATTGGGACTTAACTCTGTAATAGTAAGCCTCTATGCTTCCATTAAGTATTGCGCTCCTTTGAAATAGACTGAAACTTCCTGCTGTCTAGGCTTGTAACTGTCTTAGTCGTACACCTAGAGATCCTTTCTTCTGCACAGTTATTTTTATAGGTGCTTCTTGAAGAGTAAAGTAGCTTTCTCAGTGATACAACAACCTTGGACACCACAGGTGAAAGCAGGATTCACGAATAACGCTCGATTCAACTTACAGAACTAAACATGCTATGTGCTTTACATACACGAGAGCCGATTTAAAATGTTTTGCTCTGGACTTTACCCTGCTCCTTGCCAGTTGTTTTTGCAAGTTTTCTTAGGTTATCAGTGAGCACAGCTGGAGCTGGCTAAGCCCTGCACATGCCTTGAAGATGCAGAGGTAAATGAAGCATCTCGTGTGGAGAACAAGGAACCTATGGTGGCCTGTCCCACTGATGCAATTCCTCAGGCTTTGCAGAAAAGCTATGGTGTCATTGAAGGTCTCGCTTATGTTGTAGTATTCGAGAACAGGACTGTTGTTGCCTGCTAAAAACCACTGGTTTCCATTCTCTGTCACGGAAGGATGGAGTTTATGAGCATGTTAACTACAGAACAAAAAAAAAAAAAAAAAAAAAAAAAAAAAAAAGGAGTAGAGTAGATTTTTATTTTTAACTTTATGTAGACAGTGTCAGTGCTGCTCCTGATGGAATGTAATAAATGGCACTCACGGTAAGCTGTACTAGTTTCTATAGCAGGATATAGCTACTGCTTCTAATAGAGATGTCCTAATGTAGTCTCTTAGAAAATGTTTGCTTGGGAGTCGGGTGTCTCAGAACTGTTGCAGGTGCTACCAAAACCTGTGCAAAACCAGACAGCTGAAGATGGCTTCGGTTTGTGTGCACCGCAGTGTCTTAAAGATCCAAGTTAGGTACCTTGGACGTAGCCTTTATTTTGACCCAAGGCCATGTCCAGTTTGTTTAGGTTTCCCAGAAGCATTTCAGTGTACCTGACCCAGAATGAAGGCTGTCCAGGCCCTTCCTGTTGCATGTCATGTCTGTGTACCTAATGCGAGGGGATGTGGGTGGTGAAGAGAATTTGCAGGGAGTGTCTCGGGGCAGTCTGTCCAACGAAGCCTGTGTCACAGCCGCATTCTCGCCTTATGCTCTCTCCCTTGCAGAGGTTTACCTTTTCATGCTCTGAATTTTGGAGAGTTCTATCATCTGGATTTATTTGTGTGTAGTTTAACTGGCTAAGTCTGTGTGGGTAGTAATCGGTGGACTTCTTAAAACAACAGACATTTTTTTCAAATGGTAAGTTAAGTACTATGGAAACCAACAACTTAATTCTGTAGGTAAGTGAGTGTTTCATAGGAGGCTTTTCTTTTCATTATTAAAGGAGGTATTCGTTAGCACTTCTGATTGAATTAGGTGTAACAATGTACTCTCGGTTAGTTCTGCTTTCTTTGGCCCATTGAGTAATGTGTTTATTCCCTGAACTAAGCTTGTGAACTTCCCCTTCATTTCTTAAAAACTGAATACTGCATCTTTTTACCTTAAGATTTTGCAAGTTTTAAAATTTGAGAGATTCTATGAAAGATTGTAAATTAATTGTGAGGCATCCTCAGGAAGTTTATTACTTTTTTTAAATGTGCATCCTAATGTAGCTGAGAACATCGTGTAGAAGTGCTTTTCAAGTTCTCTGAACTCGTCTCTACCAAAACCTTTAAATTTCATGAGATCTTTAAATAATATTTATAATTGTACTCATAGTGGGAATCTTTAACCACTTACAATAGATTCAGAAAATTAGTTACTGGTTACTGATACGTTAAAAGAGTTTGAACCTTTGAAATGTATTAAATAAACACTGAGGGTTTTTACACTGTATTTAGTAGATAAATTTGAATGTTTCTCTAGTTTGAAGGCTTGAGCCTTACTTGGATTTGCTTTTAAACATGATACTCAATAAGCTGATCCATAATGATATTAATATTCAGATTTCTACTCAAAATCTATTTCTTCTGTGATGCCTGTCAATATTAGCTGCCTTAGAAGCTAGATAAGGTGCCACTTAGCAATAGCTGTGCTAACGATGAAGTAATTTCTTTTTACGCATGTTTTAGTCCCCACTTCCCTATTTTCTTCCTCCTCAGACCTAGGACATAATGCACAGTCAGTAATACTGACACATATTGCCTGCTCCCATAATCTGTGAGTAACTATATCTTCAAAAAACACATTGTTTCTTTTCTTGCCCATTCCCAAAATAATTGTATGAAGGAGAATTAGAGCCAGAGGATTTGGTTCTGATTTTGCGCTGGGGTGAGCATGGATTAACTTTACATAATGTGCATCAACTCGGGATGCTTGGGTTTTACAGAGGTGTTCAGTCATCTCTCTTGCTGGTGTATTGCAAGTCCCTTAGTCCCTTCCAGAGTATCCCTTCAGAGAGAAGGGGAGCTCTGCTGAGAATTTCACATGTTGTAGCTATTTTAATTTTACCAACATATTATCTAGCAGGAAAGATAGCCTTCTACTGTGAACCTCAAAACTATCCAATATTTTAGGAATGCTTTCTAACCTTCTTCCCAGCATCAGGGAAATCAGTACGTCAAATATCCTGTCTTGCACAATCCCTACCCATTTACCCCTTTAGGAAAAAAATTTACAAGCTTGCTTTAGATGTTCTGACTCTTGTGAAATGTAAGAATATTTTTTTTTAATCTATTCAGATTTTAGTTGTTTCATAAGTCCAGGGTGGCTTCCAGAAGAGGGCCTTAACAGTAACAAAATTTACAAAAATCCTTCTTAGTAGAAAAATCACTTAACTACAGAGAACATTTTGAAAAGTGAAAATATTCTTAGTAGAACAACACCACCCCCCCCTCCAAAAAAAAAAAAAATTAAACATAAAAAATCCAAACCCTTGAGTGAAAACAATTAAACTGCAAAAACTGGAGCAGATCTTATGTGTGTTCATCTATGAATATGATCTTAAGCATGGGCAGATTTTACATATGTTCTGTGAAGTTAATTTACCTGCTCATTCAAATCTTTTTGGGTCTTTTGCCTTATTAGATAATGAGGAAGGATGGAATTGGCTTGTCTGCTCAGCACTGGTGTCCAAGTTTTAACTCGTGGTGTTTGAAATAGTGAAAACTCTAAAGACTAATCTCAATTACTCTGGAGATTACCACTGGATCAAGAATTATAAAAGTTCATTTTAATAAAACATGTATTTAGTCTGAGTGTGTTGTCAAGTTAGTAACCTATTATGATTTTTCACTGCAGAAGCAGGATAGGAACGAGGCAGAGCAACTGCAAGTCCTACAGCCCCTCTCTGAGACAGAAAACATGGAAATGCCTCTTGCTGCAGAATTGGGTTTGCAGTAGAAAACTCGGACCTCCAAGGGAGGCTGCTGTTGCTCCTTAGCCTAGCCTAGCAATATGTCAAACACACTTGTATTTTGTCTTCATCCTTATGTCTTGTGTTACAGGGCCGTCTGCTACCAGTTAATGTATTTTTTTCACACAAATTTTACTTGTTTTATTGAGAAAAGATAAATTCAGTAATAGGATTGTATGCATGTATGTAATATATGGTGGAATTTGTCTGTAGCCCAAACCCCTGATTTCTTCCACGGCCTTATCTCTTGGTTGCTCTGTTTTCATGAGAGTTCAGAGTGCGCAGGCCGTAGGCGTTGAAGTAGGCCACTTCCTGAATCTCCTCTTCTTACTTAGTTTTATATTGCTGAAAATTTACTTAGTGTGTAATTAGTATTTGGGTCTCTGACATATGGCTCCAATCTCCTTCTATATCTACAGAACTAGATATTTATAGCAAACCCACCTAAATATTATTCCAGTGGTGAGAAACTGATTCAGTGAGCATTGTGATTCCTCCTGCACATACGTCAGTGACCAACTGTTGAGTTTTGGCATGCGTTGCATTCTTGGGTGTGGTTGTAGGACAATCCAAGATAGCCTCAGTTGTCTTGGCTTTGTTACAGCAGCCCGTCGCTGTTTAGAGGTTCACATTAGAGGCTATGAAAAGCATTTCATTCCAGACTGTGAAGTTATTTTGTTACCTTCATCTTTGGTTCTTTTTTTGTAAGATTTGAGGGAGAGAGAAGTTACGTGAGTAATAAGAAAGGCCTGGTTTAGTTCACAAACTCAATAAATTTTTAAAATATTGTGAGTCATGGGAATAAAAATTTCCGTAGTTGTGGTTGCTTTTCAGCTTTGGGGTTTAGAATCCTGGGTACGCTGAATTTCATCCTATTCTTTCTGCTATAGCTTCAGGGTTTAGTATTTAGATTCAGGAAATAGTAAGTCAGCTTTCAGCCAGCATGACTGTAATGTTTAATTTTGAGAAGCTTCTAAAATGCAAATTGACTGACCAAGACAGGACTCAGCCATGAGTTAAGGTTGAACACAGAAGGACTAAGTACGGGAAAGAATATGAGGACTGAGCATGGAAAAAGAAAACCCACAGTAGCTGTCAGACATGATGGATGCATCCCCTTCTTGTGACAGGGAAGTCCCAACAGGCAGCGTGAATATGAGTGTACTGGAAACTGTTGTCACTTAATAGCGTTGGCAGCGCTCAAAATCAAGACTCAAGACTTGGAAAGGCTAAGAAAGTTCTGTCGTTTGTGTAGTCAGACACTGTGTACTTTACAGAAATGTTTCTATATAATCCCTGTATAAACAGTGCCGGAGGTCAAGTTCCAGTGGTCGTATTTCACAATAGAGAGAGAGAGAACCTGATTTTTGCAAATGTGGCTTCTTTCTTTATAGAGTATTTTCTCATAGACAGTGAGGGAACGATAAAAATATAAAACTCATTAAGAACTCAGAACTTGTTCAAATACTTCAGCTAGGCTGAGCTTACTTAACAGGAAAGATTAAGTGACTAAACTAGGCTGCCCTTGCAAATTCTTATTTTACTACTTTTGCAGCTTGATAAATTTCATTGAAGAAGCCTTATTTATGTAAAATACTGAGTGTAAATAACTGAAGAACATGTTATTGCATAGATGATTGATCTTTTTCGGTAATATCTGTGAGTTTATCAACTTCGCCTAACCACTGGAAAAAATAAATTTGGCATAACTCTTAAATATGCTTGGTGTGAAATTTGAGGAACGGTGGTTTGTGGCTTCCAACAGTACTTTTTGAGGCATGTAATTCAAATGCCTGTAGACACTTGCATAATTTTACTGTCATGAGGCTAAATTGGCCAGAGAAACACGTGTAATAGCTACTGGGCTTTTTCTCCTCCTAATCTATACGAGTTCTGCGATGCTGCCCTTTCTGAGTAGGAATCCAACTTCGCAAGTCTCGATGCTGGGAAAACTGTGTGATAAAATGCTTGTATTTAGAAGGGAAGGCTTTATAGAAATGCTTTCAACATCTCTATCTATGGTGGTAAGCTAGGCTACTACAAATGTCGAAAGAAACCTCTTATAGAGAGATGAGGAGTTCTGTAGTTCTTGTCCGAGAACCCTTTCCTTTTCTAGAAAATAATACTACTGGAGGAGACCACTGCCTTTAATAGTGGTAGCTGTTTGTTTGGTGTAATGTGTGCAGCTCCAGAAACCTGCAGGTAAGATGCTGCTGTGTAGATGATCTCCAGAGGTGAAGTTTGAGCTGGGAAGATGCAGAACAAACCATAAGCAGAGTAGGACGGCACTGTAATATAGATAAGTGGCACCTGATGGACAATCAGCCTTTGAAATTAAATCTGTCCTTTAAGAAGTAAAGTGAGGTATTTGCACCCAGCAAGTGCTAGAAAAAGCATGTAGGGAGACCCTACCCATTCTGATGTAGGCAACCTTTGGTTTGTTAGTGCTTTGTTGATTTACGTTTGTAAGACGATAGTTGCCATCAGTTACCAGGGGTGAAGATTGCTAAAGCTGCTGGAACGAAGGTGCAGTTTGAGTGGGCTTTCTAAGTTCTGCCATGTGTACTAATGTTTTCTGGCCAAGTGAAACATGTGGCTTTGGTAATCTCAAAGGGACATAAGATGATGCTTGGTCCCCCAGGGGTTGTGATCAAGATCCACTCTTGTGGAACGTGCCAGCAAGAAGGGATTATGCCAGCTTCTTAGGAGATCTGATTTTCCTAGAGCGGCATAAGCTGGCTTTCTGTCTCAATGCAGTATCTATGTCACAGACTTGCTATTTGCATCCCCTGCTCTTAAGTTCCATTCCTGTGAATGTAGTAAATAAGGGGAAGTTTAATGTACATAGAGGAATTGTAAGATAATTGAGGAATGTATAATTGAAGGAAGTCCTGTGAAGGAAGGTGGTGGTGTCTCCCACATAATTTTTAATGACATTCTAAATGGTGGTATCCATATTATCAATGTCCTGTACGCTGCCTCTTGTATAAGGGACAACTGCACATTCTGTAAGTAATAGACTATTTTTTTTTAATGGTTTCTGGATTTAGGAAGGGAAGGCAGAGGGCACTGTTAAGAATGGTGATCTATGGGTGAAGTAGTTACTCTACAGTCACCTGCCACAATAATTGAGTTTATTCAAGGTGCTGCTCGAATCAGCGGACCCTGTGACTAGTCACTGGCAAAGATAACATAGTTGTGACTTTTATGGTTGTGTGAATCTCGCAGCACAATATCCGGTGTCCTTTGCACCAAGTCCCTGTCATGCCTGCCCTGCTGCTAGGTGCCAGCTGTTGCATTGCAGGCATTTTTAGACTGCTTTCCTCTTTGTCCTGCCTTCTGCTTCCAAGCTCAGTTGCCACCTCAGGAAGCAGCTGTCTTTTGTGGAAGTAAGGTGATGCGTTGCTGTCTTGGTATGGAGAACAAGGCACGTCATTTCATCTAGCAGCCTGGGCAGCAGCAGCACGATTTCCTACTTGCCTAGGCTGTAGAGGTCCTACTGCTTCTATGTCAAACTCTATACCAGGAGTGAAATTTGTTGCTTGCCACTGTGGTCATCCATGAGCAGGCAATGCCCAATATGGCAGTGGTAGAATCTGAGTATGTTTTTCAGAGAAAACTCCTGCGAGTGATGACTTGGTTACTTTGATCTGCCACTTGCTCTGTGCTGTGTCTGGTTTTGAGCAATGACTGGTAGCATTGTGCTGTGCTGCAGATGCGGAATGGCTGCTGGTGGGTGCAGGATTTCAGGGTTGTTGGGTGATATTTCTGTGTGTGCTGAGCTTGAAGGTTCATTGATTGCTCAGATGAACATGAGGCCCAGTGAGAATGAACACAATTTTCCTGGTTGTTTCCTGTTTGACTTTTCTTGTTCCTTTGCCAAGCACTTTAAAGTTGGGAAGATGACAGCTAGTGTATGACTCAAGAGGCTATTGCAGCCGCATAGTTTTCCAGCATGTGTTACTTCTGGGCAATGCACTTTTTGGCACTGTCTTTCTGCCACCAAACTTTGTGTGTTGCAGTAGAACATTGTAGCTGCTTTACTGTAGTGAACGACAGCTGATGTAGAAAGGTGAGAGGCCTCTGTGGATTTCACAGTTCCAGCCTGGCCGAGGTCATTCAGTCAGACTGGTGTCCTTGTGGGGACTGTTGGCATCAGTGGAGCTGCTGAATTGCCACTGTTCTCGGCAGCCCTGCCTGTACTCCGGTACTGATTCGTGGGCAGCCTCATCTCCCTCTGGGAGAACATGACCTCCTACATGGCTGTGGGATGCGTTTAACCATCTGAAAGAGATGGAAGCATGATCCCATGTATAATAAACGGGATCCTATTTTGCTTAAGATCATGGCCAGAGTGAGGGAGGTAATTTCTATACCAGTAACATAACAGCTTTAGGGATCTGTATTCTCTGTGCTTACCTCTGTAGTTCAGTGTGATGTTAATATTGGACTTTCTTCCTGGATTTGAACAACAGTAACAAGAAAGCCAAGAGCCCAGTTTGTTCAAAGAATGAACATCTTTGTCTCTTTGCCCATGTCTCAGCTGGCAGCTTATTTTAAATAAAGTTAATAGGTGCTCAATTGCAGCACAATATGCAGTATTTCTGCAGCTGTTACCTGGCTCTAGCTGACAAAATCTGCTTTACTGATGGCTTGAGATATTTCTGACAGTTCAGCAGATATTGCTTGTAATTATCCTTTCATTTGAAGCTTTTGCTGAAATAGGAGGCACTTTTTCATGCTCTTCTGCTGTTTTTCTTAAATTGACTATTTATTTGCAGATCAGGGCTAAAATAAACACAGTAATTTAGAATCTCTTAGGTGGGAGAACTGTTTATGAGTAATGGCAAAACAGGAGTTTTGCAAATGTGAATATTTATGGGATTTAGGTATTCGTGGAAGAAGTTGATAGTCTTAGCTCCTTGTATAGATAAACTGGGACCCTGAAAGGCAGCACTAGCATTCTGAGATGCATATCTTAACTTTGTCTTTTGAATGTATGATTGATTAACTGTTAAATTGCTGTTGGTTAAACTTTGTCTCACTAATAAGTGTTCTGTGTCTTGCTGGACTAAGAGTATGGGAACACTTCAGGTCTTAATTTCTAGATTCTACAGACAATTTCAGTGGAGGTTGTTTATTATTATGTGAAGGTTATTCTAAACTGTTGGTATTAGGGTGAACATTGTGGCCTTTTCTTACAATCCATTTTGCGATATGAGTACAACTTGTAAGGAAAACACACGTGCAAAGGCTTGTTCTGGCCTTTAATGCATGTTTGTTTGTAGTACTTGTCTGTATTATAGCAGAAAGTCCATGCTGATTTTGAAAGAGATAATAAAATATGTAGGCTAACAGTTGGAATTAATATGGGGAAGAGAAAGCTAACAGAAAAAAAGTTGAATTAAGATCCCAATATTTTATGACCAGGAAGGTGGTACAGTAAGGCTGAATCCATTATATTCTAAGCCAAAGACTTGCCTTGTGTGCTAAATTACCATAGATTTAATTTTGACTAGAAGCTGAAATGCTGATGTGAGTGCTTGCAGTGCAGTTAGTAGGTAAAGCAGTTTTACGAGTTTGGAACAGTCTGTCTCAGGTAATGAAATGAGATTTTTTTTTTTTTTTTCCCCCCTCTATACTAGAGGATGTGATATTGGACTAACTGGTTTAAATGTTGTCTACAGGCTGGAATTAAGATTTCATTGTGGTGCTGGAAAGACCAAGTATTTTGACTAGATTGTTAGAGAATTGAACATATTGCTTCCATTTCTTGATTAATGTTTTCTTTAAAAAAAAAAATCTTCATTATCATGGAGGAATCTTGTAATTTTGAATTTGATATTAGACGAGAAGGCTGGAAACCATCTGTTTGGATGTTATTTGTTTAGAGAAATATATTTTCATTGTTAGGTATACTTAAAGTAGGTTTGTATAAGTGAACTGTTTTTTCTCTCCCCTGAGTCTAATGGGAGTATAAATAACCAGTTTGGATGTGGACCCCTGGATTTATAGACATCTCAAGTTGTATGTGATAATTTGTACTGAGCATGTAATTGTGGCTTCATAGTATATTATTGCTGATCAGCAATAATGTGTTACTAATTTTAGTGATCATAATGAAAGCTGGTAACTTCTGTGAAAGGAAATGTCTGAGAGATTACAAACATTACTATCATTATAAGCGAAGGCTTTAAATTCCAAGCGATAGGAAGAGGGAGTAGGGAGGGAAGCATGCATCTGTTTATAAGAGCCGATCTGAAAAACTTGGCTTGGAATTCTTCAAAAAAACCCAAACCTTAAATGCAGTCTGATTGATTTGTCTTTTTATCCCTTAATTTTTTTTGATCAGAAAAATCCCCCACCCCAAATCCTCCTCAATTCCATTGAGATTCCACACCACCACCACCACCCCAGCCCCCCTCCCCCCATTAGCCCCAACTGATAATATATTAACATGGAAATTAGTAAGATAAAAGGCTTTGGTATAGGTGTGAGAAGCTTCAGGTCTGTTGCCATGAACAAAGGAAAATCCAGCCTTGACTGGAGTTGTGGCAAGTTGGTATAATGCTGTAACAATTTCAGATTGTGGGGTTGTTCTTTAAAAGAAGCACTTGAAATAATGTAAAAATCCATTGGCTTTTGAGGTGTAGGGGGGAAAGGACGTAAGTTCTCAGATTAAACTTTTTTTAGCCCATATTGAACTTGACTTTATCATCTCTCATTTTTTTCAGCCCATAGGTTCATATTTTTTTGTATATACATGGAGTCAAGGTTATAGCTTCAAGAGAGGGGGATTTTGAGAGAGGGATTTTTAAGAAAAGTACTATTGCAGAACCCGAGGAAAAAAATGTAAGTCATCAAGTCGACATATTCTTGCTGCTGTCATATGAACATTATGTTCTGGTAACTGATTCTATGAAGCTTGGGTTTGAGGAATTTTTTGCCACAAATTACGTAGATCAGGATTTTATGAAGTTAAATACTTTTAAAAGATATCATCTCTTCAGTTATGTTGCTACGTCTGATTTTCAAAATCACTAAGCATGGCACTGAAGTTGTGCTTGGGTCTTCTTAAGGCTTCGCAGTAAGCAGACATGGGAAATGTTAGGCATGAAATGAGGTTTTATGTGCTGTGTAATCATAAGGAATACTAGTTGTGTATATACAAAATTGTACCAGCAGGCTGGAATTGTGTTAGAGTACCCTGTTTAGACACCTCTCGTAGGGACTATGGTGACAGATTCCTTAAACACCTTGTGAGTTCTTCTGTGAGTCATGAAGCATGTGCCTTGTATTAGCCTCTAGAGAGGATGCAGAATATTTTTAAAGGTATTTAACTGGTGGAGGAATTCAGAAAACATTGCATCCTGTGTTTCTATAAAACACCTTATAGTTTGTATCTGGCTTCGTTAAGCTAGCTTCTGATTTGATTACATTTATGTAAAGCAAACAGATTTGGGAAATAATCCTGTTAGTTCCCGGTCATGTTTTGCAAAGAGCTATTATGAGAAAAGAGTTATGGAACAACTCAAAACTTGCACTGGACAGGTGTACAAGTGTTAACATTAATTCCTAATATAATAAATGAGAATACTTCTGTGAAGAAAAACTTACATTCTTACTAGTCAACCATAGTTGCTATGCTGGACACTAGAGCGAGTTCTCTAAGAAGATTCTGCCCATCTTTTATGTGAAAGTGAATTTTTTTGTGTTGCTAGGCTTATTGAGGGATGATCAAATGATTTTCCGATATTCTGACAGCCAGAAAAAGTTACTGTATCTTTTCTCTAGGCTCATTTTCATTATCAAAACCTGCCATTTTCACAAAAGCTTGATGCAAAGCCTTCACAATTTCACTTTGAGTTATAAATTAATATTAAAAATGCCTTTTGTGACACTCACCCTCCTCTTTGCATTGGCTGCAGTTGAACGTGTGGCAGATTTAGTGAGAACAAGCTGAAGAAAATGCACAGATAAAAGGAACTTATTTATCTAACTGTTGGAGGATGGGAGCGAGTAAAGTGTCTTGCACTGCCACATAACAGCTGCCAAGCAGTGACTGACTGAAGTGCTTGGGCCTACTGCACTAATGGTATAACAAGGAGTCATCTGTCATCTTGTGAATGCATGAGCTAATTTTTCCTCACACATACTTCATGGCAGTTTAAGCTAACTTTCATTTTCTAATTGAGATTGACTAGTGCACACATGGTTTGTTGCCACAGTAACTCAAATTTTGTGGGCTATCTGGAATATAGAAAGTCATGTGCTGGTTTTCATTTAATGTCTTGAGCTATGGAAACTTCTGCGGGCTTGGGAAAGGCAGATCCTTACTGTGTGTAGTGAGCCAGCTCTTGCTGGTCCTGGTGTAGCTGGGTGCTAACAACTCTGCTGTGACAGCTGTAACATGGGGGTTTGGCCAGCTGACTTGGTGGTGAAGGGAGAGCAGCTTGTGAGTTATGCTGGTTCACAACAAGGGCTCCCTAGCACAGTAATTCTCTATGATACAGTCAGTGTTGGATCCCAGGGAAGAATATAAGGTTAAGGGAGACATGAAATAGGCCTTCCCAGCTGGTCAGATTGGACTGGGTGATTTCCTGAATGGGAGGTGGCACCTCCACTGTAGTTTCTAATATCCTTTGGAAATTTTGATCCAACAATTAAAATTTTTTTTAATAGTTTTATATTCTTGGTTTGCAAAATATCCTGGGGCAAGGAATTGTGCAAGTTGATTGCATATCACATGAGAAATACTCTTTTATTTTGAAGCCTGGACTGCTAGAGAATTCCATTGTTTCTTCCCAATTTCTACAACATAAGAATTGGAAAACCATCATTTCCTGTTCATTTTCTGACACTTGTGATACTATAATTTTTGTAGCTCTTCCCACCAGCAAATTGCTTTTCTGAGCTAAAGACCTTTGACATATCTTATCTGTCCTTGAACAGAAGCTGTGATGTAGTCCTAATTATCCTTGTTACCCTTCTGCGCCTTTTTGTTTCATTTCAGAAAGGGTATGTTAACTACAAGACCTATGTGGTGTTGAAGCTGAGTGTAGTCTGGTCTTATGTTGCTGTATCTTACTGGTTTTACTCTGCTGCTTTCATAATAATTCTTAGTACTGTTTACTTATTTGACAACTACATTTTTAGAGGATTAAACATCTGAGTTAACGAGCTTTCCTAAACAATAGTAATAGCTGAATTCATATTCATCATTATTTATAGTAAGGGTCATTCTCTTACCCTTCTTCCATGTGTTTTTCTCTGTTTTTATCACAGAATCATTTCTTCTAGAATTTCATCTGGAGATCCTCTTATATCTCTAAAATCGGTTTAATTGCATCTACTCCAGAACATTTGGCATCAGCTGTAAACAGTCACTTAACTATTTGCTTCTGAGAGTGTATATAAATAAAATAAAAATCACTATTTCCAGTGGAGAAGCCTGTGCAACTCCCCAGTCTGCATCTGAGCATGCTATTATTCTTGTGGATTTACTAGTGTGGTTTACTTAATTTCTCTATACCTGAGTCCTACTTGCTGACATACTTGGCAGCACTACTGCCCATTTCCACTGAAGACTTCTTGTAAAGCTGATACAAATTTATAGTTTGTTGTTCCAAATGCTTCCAGAATGTGGGCCATGTGGACTGGTGGACTGGACTTTTAAGGCTGCTGTGTGCTGGTGCAAAGCAGTGTTGCTGGATCAGTTGTCCAAAACACTGTGGCTTTCACTTTTGTGTTGAGCATGACCATCGTATATCAAACACTGCGTAAAGCTTCAGTATTAATACATTTTTTTAATACATTTTTTTAATCTTGTTGAAATGGATCCTCCAAGTAATCTGGTTTTGAATGCATGTTGGTTCCTGAAACGCGTGCTCTGGATCCGTAGCTTGTTTGTCTGCTGTTTCTGCTCTCACTTAAGATCTAGAACCAGAAATACAGTGTGTGTTCATATGTTTATGAACTCACAGTAAGTAGGTAATGATTGGGTCAATAGCACAAAGATATGATTGATTTTTTTTATTTGACCTTTTCTAGTTCTAAGCAGCAGATGTTTGCTGTACTGGATACAATTCTTTGTCTATTCAAATGCTGATTATTTGGTTATAAACCACTCACAGGTCCTACTGAAGTGACTCCAGTGTAAAAACCTTAGATTTGTGACTGATTTACCAATAAAATATGCTTATTTTACTTGTAAAACTTATTTTCTTTTAATTTTGAAAATGCATTTATTTTTGTGAGATTTGACATATTTAACTTAAAGCTTTGGTTCTTGGATTTGGGTCATTAAAGGAAATCTTTTTTCACTGTTTCAGCCCTTTCCGTACTTTCTTTAATATCTAATTTATTTTCTAAATTCAATGTGTATTTGTAAAGATACCTTTTAAACCAGAGATGTTCGTGTTTGAAAACTGTTTAGTAGTCTGAGATTTAGCTGCCCTAAATGTAAATGATTCACTTGGAAATGGCATGACTTGGTTAGTTAAAATTCTTCACATGCGTGCAGATGAGCTGCAAAGCAGAATTGCTTGAACTGCTTTCCACAAGGCACAGCTTGTGTTTCTTTAGAAAACTTTTGCTTATTTTCAGTTATTGTAGGTAGTATAATTCAACTCACTTTGTATCACATAGAGTGTTTAGGAGACCTGCTTTTCACTAGTGGCTGACAGTCATTGCAGGGTATTTTTAGAGTGAGCCTATAAAACAAGGGAATTACTGTCTTATATCTTTGCACTTAAACATTTTAGCATATTGTATAGGATCATAGTCAGAGTTTGCAGTTGCTGTGGAGTCTGAATTGGGACATTTGCTTTAGAACAGTTACTGATGAAGAAAATGAGGCTTTCTTTTATTTGCTGAACTTAACAGGTTTGGGAGAGGCAAGTGATTTCTCTTATGACTGCTAGAAAGAGCATTGCATATCTTTAGGAATAACTTCTGCCTTACAATGATCAAACTTGTATTTTTCTGACAGTTTAAGAGTCTGAGTGTGGTTGCTGTGCTGGTGGTACTTCTGTTACATACTGTTGTGGAATACTGAATACTGTATTTAATTGCTGCAGTCTGGGGATATTTATGTTTGAAAAGTCTGGTCTATTTTACAAAATTCTAAGCTTTAGGACAGTGCTTCTGGCAGCTGAATGTTTTAGCCACACAATTGCTAACAGTGTATTGGAGATACAGTTCATGATTTCATTTCCTGATATTTCATAAGCTATCTGCAATTTTTGCTTAACTCTGTTTTTTGCCAGTAAGATGTTGCTGTCATAACATTCCCCCCCCCACCCCCTTCCACCCTCATCTGTGGTGCAAATAGAATTGTCAAGAGCTCTGGAAACAGCTATGGAATACTCACATGGTCAGCTACCTTAGCTCAGGTATGAGACAGCAAGAAATCTGATGGATTTGAGAGGATGACTAGTACCTCACATCTTATGATGACAGTGCATCACAATTTCTAAGAACGCTGGCAGAGAAATTTATATTATTGTTACCGCTCTGACCTCTTTGATCTTATACAAAGAGTTTAAGGTTGCCGTTTCTGCTGTATTTTCAAAGTAAGATCTAAATATAACTTTCACTGCTGGAAGGTGAGTTTTCTATAGCTGATATGCTTGTTTCAGTAATCTTTATTACGTATCCAACACTTTATTTTTCTGCAACAAGGAAAATCCCTTAATTTGAACTCTAAATAATAATAACAACAACAACCAAATGTATTTACTGGCTCAACAAATGGACTCATGCTTCACCTTTATGTATATTTTGATGTCTTAGAAAGCTTACTTGCAGTATTGTATTATTAGATCTTAATTGGGTAATGAAAGGGTAAATGGGTTGGAAAGCCATGTGGTGAATAATGTGGTTAGTCATACTGTATTGCGTAAGTAGGACTGTTAACTTTTTAGTGAGAATGCTCATATGGCTACATGCCTTCCTTTGCTTCAGTGTGACAGTGCGGGATTTAATTAGATTTTATGGGATCTAAACTTACAAAAAGGCTCAAAGTTCTGTAGTCAAAATCTGACACATGGGGTGACCTTTCCTTCCTTAGAAGATAAGGGTACTCTGTGTTCTTGTGCTGGTGAATAATTGCAGAGAAGCTGTTGCAGGGCAATTGCAGCAAGTTTTGGCTAACCTTTACAGTAGGCTTGGAGAGATAGGGCATTACATGTTTTTGTACTGTGTAAGTGGGAGAGGAGGGGAGACTGCTTGTTTAGCAGCAATGCTTAATAAGGATTTTTCAGAGAAGTAAAACTCCATTTTGGCAGCTTCATAATAGACAGGGACAGACTATTTACCTTGGCGGCAATCAATTTGCTTTCCTAGCTTGCCTCTTTCTTGTAAATGAAACGTTCTTACCTTGCCATCTTAAATTTAGAGATTCAGACTGTGCATTAGAAAGCAAAATAGATCTAAATGTTTTGAACCACTCCTTTATATTTGCGATTGTACTGCAGGTAAGCCAAAACCAAATCTTGTCACAAGAAAATGGCTTGAAGCAAGTATGTTTCCTCACTGATGTCCTAGTGTCCCGGATATAGCCAAGATTTACAATAATGTTAAAGTGTCAGCAGTGAACTGAGTTTTATAGGAAAAAAACCAATGTGGAATACTCTTCTGAAATATGGAACTGCGGGCTGTTTGCATTTCCTGGTGTGGACCCTTGTGGATTTCATAATAAAATTCAAGTTTTGATAATGCTAAAAAGATAGCTGTTAGACTTGAGTCTTTGAACGGGTGTGACCAGATTGTACTTGCACAAGAACTCAAAGCTACAGAGTTTTTTGAGGATACAGATCTTCACAGCTGCGCTAAGGAATGTTTCTGGAGAATATTCCTAGTAAGTAGGTTAGGCAAACACATTTTTTTCAAAGAGATTAAGATAATTTGCATGTCCTCTTAGGTCTGAAGTATCAGGTAGCTTTGGCAGGAAAAACGCATCCTTATTCAGAAAGCTTTGATGTCAAGAAATGCCTGATATTTCTCGGGCAAAAAATATATTCAAGATGGATGAACCTGTTGCTCTGGGTTTGGGGCTCTGTTTGGCTTGGTCCTTTTTTTATTAGCAATATTAGGTGCATTTCACTGGGAAGGAGCAAGTAGGAGCTGATAGTTGTGCAGCTGCTCCTACCTCACCTGTGTGTGGCCAGCAGGTGATAGAGGTATGAATGAGACTTTTTTTTTAAATTGCTTAGTCTGATTGTAACATTTTAATTGAATTAGTTTTATGTGGGGGCTTACAAATTTTAGAATGATCCCTATAACACATTATTCTTAAACCTAGATTTCCCTGCTGTTTGAAATGCATACTTTTAGGAATTTTATTGATGTGTCAATGTGGTCTACTGAGGATGGTTCACGCTTGCAGGAGTTCTTGTGCTACAAAGCAGGAGGGTGGCACCGGGGGTGTGTTCTCTCCTGTGCCCTGGCTACTATGTATTTGTTGCAGGCTGCAGAGAGTACTTTGCCCTTATTTGACCCATGACTTTCTTTTTTCTAAATGGATAAAGTAACTAGGAAGCAGGATTCAATTCTGAGAGAAAAAGTGATCCCAAACCCTCTGAATGGTTTAAAAAAAACCTGGCTGAACTGAAGACTTAAAATCAGGTTTTTTTTCTTTTCCATTGCAAACAAAAAAGATCCCACGTAATTGAATGCAGATTAAATAACCTTTGTGAAGGCTACAGTTCAGAAGAAAGATAGACATGGCTTTGTGCTGTTTTTTTGTTTCCAGTGTTGAAACTGTAAGTGGTTGCTTAGAAGTGTGAAATTTGTAGTACCCCTAGCCTAAAATCTAACCACTTAAAATTGTGAACACAGTTCAGGTACCAATATTGCCCTTCTGCTCTGCAGATTCTGTAGTTTGGATCACCTTGTAGCAGCAACTGCTATGCAAGAAACATTTATGCAAAATGTAAATTAACTGCTTATCTGAAGCTATGGGTGCATGTGTAAACTCCTGCAAGGCAAGCTAAGCTACGAATTTGCATCATCAGCAGCTCCACCTGATCTAACTTCAGCTAATGTGAAAGCTTACCCATCTCTCACTGAGGGATAAATTGCTGGCTTGTCCTCACTGAAGGGTGAAAGTGAACACATTCTTACAGCAGAGCAGCTAACAAGATGTGAATTTACATGCTAGTTTGTCCTGCAGTAATTTGTTCTGCAGCCGTAACCTGATGATGCATAAAGCAATGAAGCCAAGAGTGCTTCAACGTGCGTGACAACGTTGTTTCTGTCTCTGCTGCCCCTGAGTTGTCAGTGAACTGATATGGGTTAAGATGATACCTTTTTAGGTGGTCAGAAGAACAATGGTACCAAAGCTCTCCTTAAATTGGCTTTGGAGCTGTGTTTTCAAAATATCCAAAATATATCAATATGCATAAAAATAAATGGCAACATAAATTTATAAATTCACTATGTGGATAACTTTTGTCTTTTCCACACCTTTTGTAGATGGCTGTTTGGTGTGGGACCTGGTCTAATGTTTAGTCTAATGTTGTAATCTCTTGGATTGCAAAAGTGGGGAAGGTTTTCTTGTTTGTTGGGGGGGGGTGTGTGGTTTTATTTTTTTGGTTTGGGGTTTTTTTTATTTTTTATTTCTCCAAACAGGCATGACCATTCAGATGTTGAGCTGTCTGCAGTTAGCCTTCTGATAGAGAGAACCTTCAAATGTAACAGAACCCAAAGTGTCTCTGTTTCCTCTTTTCTCCAGATCTTGGTGCTTTCAGCCTTTGTTACCGTTTTTGTCTCTGATATAATGCTACGTTTTGTGAATTATTTAGATTTTGAGTTTCCCATATTGGCTTTTCACCAGGTTTGTCTTCGAATGCTGTTCCTCCATTGTCCTCTCTCTGGGCCCAAGCTGGATTTGGGGTTGTAAAAGTAAAAAGGAAATAGTGTCTTTGGTGGTTTGGTTTGTTTCTTCTTGGGGGCTTTTAAAATACTTTTAATTACAGGACAAAAATCAGTTGCTAAATATAGAAAAATCAGGGATAGATAACTTTCAGCCTACATAATCCCAAAACAGACTATAAAACTTTTTACAGTATCACTGATGCTGTCAGTTTAGTAGAAAATACCCTGCTAGCTTGTTGCAGCCTAGCTTGGTGCCTGTTGTTGTGTCAGCAGGCATGCTATGCTTGTATGGAAATGTGAAGTGTGCTGCAAAGAATTGGAGTAGAAAATGCTCACTTGTTTTTGTCTAGAGCTCCTGTGCAGGGATTTTGAGCTCTAGAGAAAATTAGTAGAAATTTCAGCACTTAAGTGCAGCAATTCATGTGCTTCTCTCCTGAATACTCAAATATGCAGCCTGTGTGAATTGTTTTACTTAACGCTTTCCCATCAGATGGCAATTCTAGTTATATTGGGCTGACATGCATGTTACCAGCAAATTAGGTGTTTATAGGGCAAACTGTTTTGCAACCTACTTGAAACAGTCTGACATCTTAGAAAATATGAGTGTGGCAGTTGGAGAAAGCTCTCTGGTTGCCTGACCAGAAATTAATCTTGCTATTTGTCAGCATTTCTATTAAATAGAATAAGCTATTTTTAAACCACTTGTTGCCAACGTGATCTCAAAATTAGAACATGTAGGAAAATGGGTTTGGTTTTCAGTGAAAAGGAAATACTTTTGGGCAAAATGCCACTTCAGCTTCTCATAGGAAGTGTAGTTGAGGAACTCTTATTCTCATCTTGCCCTGTGGATTGAGATTCCTGGTTGGAATAAATCTCTGATAAGGTACCAGTCTCATAGGCAAAAGCAACGCTTTCTGGGAGAAGTCCAAGGAAATGCTCACATAAGCCAACGTTATGATAAGGCAATTAGACTGCGATTTCACAGGTAGTACAGTGGCTGCATACAGTTCTCAGTTCTTGTTTTGTTACTTACTGAAGCTTTTGAGATTCAGAGTTACCCTGAAAAGTTTTCCACAGGTTGTTTTTACATGTTTGTAGGTTTGAAATTTCTCCAAAGCATTTTTTAATTGGTCATACTCAGAATACTGGCAGATGAGCCTTACTGCATCTATTTGTATCAGTTTGAGAGTCCTTTCCTTTTTGCAGAATGGAATATCTATGCCTGTTTCTCAGTCACCTGAGTGGAAGGTCGGGCAGCTGAGCTTTAAGCTATGTGCTGACCAGACTCCTGAGCTTTGCACTGAAGCAGCTGGAGCAGCAGTTTTGCTCATTGTGCTGTGGCACTGCCAGTCTTCAGCAGGGACAAGAGTGGGTGTCTGTCGTGAGCTGAGGTGCAGTGTTTTGATTTGCTGCAGTACCTGTCACCTGCCCGAGGTGATTGAATGGCCCCCCCTTGAAATTCTGTTTCCTTTAGACTCAGTGATGCATAGACTCCTCTGTCTGCAGTTTGTAAAGCAAAATACGTAACTAATACTGCTCTAATGCATCTCTAAGCCTTAATGGAGAATAGAAACCTTGCACCTCCTCTTAAAACTTCCGGAATTACCTTTGCATATTCAAAAATTTTTAAATGGCCTTTAGCTTGTAAAACAAAGAAACTGTGTTTTTGTAGAGGAGCTGCTTCAGCTCGTTTAGTGGCAAGAAATGTGCATGTGTTTTATTTTGCACACATTCTAATCTCTAAATCCTACCAAGTAAATTCAAGAAAATATTTTATGTTACTAGTTATGTCAGGCATTTTGCAGCTATGAAGGAATGAAGCTAACAGTCCTTTATAACTGGATAATTGCGATGGAGAATTCCGGAGCAACTTCCTAACCCTGTTCTTACACTGTTTGTTAGAGCTCGTGGCTATTCTGCTCCCTCCCAGGGACAGTTGTCTAGCCTTTGCCATACATCTAAACCCTTCACTTAATTTGCAAGAGAGATTTGGATTGCTTGGAGTGCCACACCTTATTGCTTTCAAATGCTCATCAAGCAGCTTTGAGTGCAGGTGTTTGCTGCAAAAGTGGAGTTTGGTGTGGTTGTTTGCTAATGTAGAAATACTTCAGGAATTATCCCTTATGCTGAAAGAATGCCCCACAATGCTACAAGACCAACCAGCATTGCATTCATTTGTCACTGAACTCGTGCACATGAGTAGCATGCTTATTTGCACTTCAACAAGCATTAACATCACCACACTTAAATTTCCCAGTTCTAGTGATATAGTGGTGTTTTCTTTATCCGTGGGTATATCTTTAAATTATTACTTATTTTACAATATTGCTTTTAATGGATTATGGAAGGATGGGAGATTATAGAGGAATAAGCCAATGCCATGTCCATAAGATACAGTGGGAACCGACTTGCCTAATGACTTACAGCTTGAGGAAAAAAGTAACAGTTGCTGAAAGAGGGTTTGGGGAGTCAGTGGCAAAACTCCCACCTTTTTGTTACTTGGAATGGCTAAAGTACCTCATGAGATACAAAACAATTTAATATTTTTAATTTGGCTGATCAGAAGTAGTAGTGGGCAGTGATTTTCTGTAATGTTTTTAATTTCTGACTTTTGTTCAGCCTTGAAATTGTTGCATTTTGAATTTAAGCTTCTTAAATGCCAGATACCACAAACATGAATGTGTTGATTTTTCTCACCTATGTCAAATAGTTGTAAATGGAAAACACTAGATCTTTTCAGGGTTTAAAATAGTGTTCAAACTACTTTTAAAGCTGCTTTCATTCAAAGGCTGCCTATTGGCATCCATAAACATCTATATTCTGTAACTTAGTAAATCTAATGGGAAATAAGCATATATAATGCAGTTAGATTTTGTTGCCTTGCATTCTGCAGCGCCTTTTTCTATCAAAATGAGACGTCATGTTTGTAAGCAGGTTTCTTTTTCAGGAAAGAAGAGCAATATCTCAAGAAGCCTTTCAGAATGTTTTCTGTATTCCCCACATTGTATCCTATATGATTTTACGTCTGTAGCTGAATATTGAGTCTTTTTATTAGTAGTACTTTCTCTGATAGCTTCTTGGCTAATTGTAGTTTGAATCTAGTAAAAGTGAGCGTGTCTAAAGGGTAGTTTAGGTAGTATATAGAAACAATACATAAGAGAATAGTGTATAAAAAGCATTTAATTCTGGGCTTTGGAAGTGTAATTACAGAACTGTCTTCCCCTTCTGAAGAGGTAAGAGTACATGATTTTTTTAGAGATTTACCCAGGACATGGAAGTCAATTCAGTGCATTTCTCGTTTAAACTTCTACCAGTAGACTAAGCAAGGGCTGGACTGTGTCCCTCAGTAAAAGCATGAACCTGTCACTCGTACTTAAAGAACAGCACAAGCACCTAATTTTAGGAGCAGTCTTAGGGCTATTAATCCTTGCCTTGCATGGGTGCCTTGGAAGCTTGTGCTACTGGTGTCCTGCTTGGTTGCTCTAGGTAGGTGTTTAAATTCGTGGGGGCAGGATTTCATGCGCATCACTCTTCAGAGCTTCTCTGTCAGCTATTTTAGGTAACCTTATGCTCAGAGTAATAGTTATTCCTGGGTCTAATGCTTCAGTTGCTGTGGGAGGATATTAAACAAGTAATGTGGATTTGTGTTTTCCGCTTTGAAGAGAATATCTATCTTTCTCTGAATCTGTGTCCAAAAATATTTTCCTTTTGCAGGGCCTCCATTCATATTTGCAGAAGCTCAGATTTTTCACAGGAACATTTGTTATTGTAGTGGCTTACCCAAAGTGGCTAAATGTGTGTTTTGGTGCCTATTGGCAATATTGGTTTTTTTTCTTTTTCTAGGACGTGAAAATCTGAGAAATGAACAAATTACGGCAAAGCTTTAGGAGAAAGAAAGATGTCTATGTCCCAGAGGCCAGTAGGCCTCACCAGTGGCAGACTGACGAAGAAGGCGTTCGTACTGGCAAGTGTAGCTTTCCTGTTAAGGTAAGAGTTTCTGCCTTTCTTTTGGGTATCCATGACGTACTCTTGCCATGAATTATTATTTGGCATTTGGTTTTTTTTTTTGGCAAGTATAAGCCAGCAGCATGCTTCATTACACACTGACCTATTTTACAGTCAGCTCTCATTGCAAAGGATGTGGCTTTTTTTTTTTTTCTTAAAGCCAGATGACTCATGTAACAAATGCCTTGGAAAATCACTGTCTGAGAGATCCTACATTATTATCTAGTTGAAATAAAGCATGTAGCTAGGCAGAGGAATAATATAATATTTGTCTTCATTTTTCTGGAAGAGCAGAAATGATAGACCTCTTGGATTTCATGGAAAGGTACTCGGTTCTCTCTGTTAAAAGTGGAGTTACAGTTACATTTTGACTTGTAAGGTAAGTGGTGGGTTATGCTTGGAAAGGAATCCTTGGTCCCTTTTGATAATTGAAAACACTGCAAAGTAACACCTGGGTTTCCTTCCAGTGCTTGAGGTTATAAGCACTTGCTAACTTCTGAGAGTGTCTTCTGTGCTATGATTTTCTCTGTGTGTGTGTGTGTGTATTACAGACTATTAATGCATGTGAAACTGAAATTACGTTTTTGAATTCTGAGAACACATCCCAGATTACTGGAGTATTATAAATAGGAATTTTCTTTTGTGTCACCATTTCTCCTTCCCCTTTATTTAAGAAACAATATTGTTTTAATATTTTAGAATAATATTTAATATTAATACTTAAGAAATATAATAATTAAAACAAATATGAAATTTAAGGTGTCTTGTTGCATACGCTCCCCTTGTAATCAAAAGCTTTCTTCCTCAAATCACACTAATACTTAACTCTATGATAGATTGTAAGCAGATGACACTTACGGAAAGCTAACGGATTAAATATCTATGCACAAGGAAAATAGTCCATGGTTCTGACGCCTAAGGACCTTTTATTAGTTTTTATCTGTATTATACTTAAAGTAATTCTGTATGATAGTTAAACAGGCAATGTTGCTAGGTGGAACTCTTGAAACTGGCTGTTACATATTTTTGTAAAGCTGTGGGTATGTGCAGATATACAATAAATTTGAGATAACTTTCACACTAGGTTCATGCCCTGCTTTACCCTACTATAGTTGCTTATGTGTGCTTTTACATATAGCCAAGTGTATATAACGTTTCTAGTTTGTTATGGTTGCTGGCTTATTTGTCTTGTGTTAGTTTTCTGCTAGAAGGAAGGAACTGTAATCCAATACTAAAGTGAGTTGGTGTTTTGCCAGAGCTTTGAAAGTGAGCAACTGCTCTGTGGAAACTCAAACTTAGATTAAGGTTTAACACTGTCTAGGAGACAACAGAGCTGTTAGGTTAAGGATCATTATTTTTTAATAATTTAGCCATTACACAGGTTGAAAAGCAAAATATTCAGTTTCTAGACATTTAGTTTTACTCCAACTTTTTCAGTCCTTTAGTGAACAGAGAGGGTGTGAACCACTTCTTGCTGTTTAAAGACTGACTTTTTTTAACTCTCAGTCAGGACTTGCACTTATAATGACAAATGCTTCCTGTATTTAAATGAAGCATTCATCTATTCTGGGCACATGTATCCAAAGTCAAAAAAGGTTTTGGGCTATTCTGTGCTGAAGAGGCATAGAAATGGATGAGTCTTTGCATCCTGTCATTATAATGGCTCTTGTTTACCCTTATTTGCCCGCTTTATATTGGAATTCATGGCATTAATTTAATTTGTTCATTGGAAAAAATAATCTGAAGTAAATGCCTCTTTACATACATTTCTTGATTTGGTCAGAATGGTAGACTATTAATATTTTAAAGAATTTGCAATTAAAGGAAGACTTAAAATCAGAACAATTTGACATTACGTTTTGTCGTGACATAAAGTGACATAAGTTTTAGCTTATTTGATTAGAATGTATCTTCCAAAATACTGTGCCTTGAGATGGGCGGTAGTGGAAATTTTTATTAGGCTTGGGATGCAAAGTGGGTGTTAACTGGTGTTCAATAGATACAGACAGGAAGTATGCCATTGTGAGTGAACGAGATAAACCAGATGTAGAGTCATCAGTTTAGTGGGTGGTGCTATATTTTGCTCACAGAAAGAATAGAACTTTGCTATTGAAGGAGAGTATCCTGTCACACTGTTCTTGGGTATTATTCAGAAGTTCATACATTCCAGGAAAAGTATGCTGTTGCCTATGTCCTTAAATATCTGATGGGGTGACTTTTCTTCCTGATGTTCCTCAATGGAGCAGAATAAACTGAGATATTTTGGGAAAAATGGTTAATGAATAGGAATGCATTCAAGTCTGAAACATGGTGAAAATATCTTCATTTTTTAAAATTTCCTAAATGGGAATTCCAGAGTGGCCCATTGCCTGTAGTATAGCTGCTCAACCACAGTTTAATATGTTTCAGGGGGGGTTAGTCTGTCCTTATTATTTATGGTCTGCCTTGCCCACTCTCTAAAAATCATTGGCTGTAGTTCTTCAGAGCTCAAAGCATAGCTGAGTAGAAAGACTGGAGTCTGGCTTTTGCAGGGATGATGAAGATTTTACCTGCATAGCAGGTGAAGATCTGAGAGTTGTTAACAAGTGTCTCTACAGCTGTCTTTAAGGCTTTCTGTATGAAAGCAAAACACATGGAACTAATGTAGTAGCAGCCATGTTGAGGGCTTTATTTCTTCTAATGTTTGCTATTTTATTTAGATAAGACTCCAACTTTTTTTTTTTTTGGGAGAGAGGAAACCAGTGCAAATGCAGAGTAAGGAATGTTTGCTCTCGGTATCTCTTGTAAAAGAGAAAGATTATGAAAGTTCGATGGGTGAAAGATATGGCACTCTCTTAAAGTAGTTTTAAGTTTGTGTGTGTTTTAACTTCTTGCCGTTGGGCATTTATATTTTGCCCAGAGTTGGGGTGTTTGTAGAGTGCTAGCACAGATTTACCCTTTTTTAGATATTACAGAACATGTGGAAGCACTTTGAAAGTCATGCTGCAAATAAGATTTCATCCTGCCTCCAGGCTTCGTTCCTTTGGTATTGGACAGGGACTCCAGTAGCTGCTGATTCATTGTGCTTTGAGGATGCTGTACTGCAAACAGATTTAATGTTATGGAAAGGCTTTCTATGTTGGCACAGTTCTTGAAGCTCTTCCTGTGCTACATCCACAGCTGGTCATTATTGTTAATTAAAGTCCATAAGTGTGCTGTTGGATTTTGAGCAAATCTGATGCATCTATGGATCGTCTTCATTTCAGTAGAGAAGATAGTCTGTGGAAAGTATTGGCAAAATTCCTGTTACATTGTTGCTTTAAAATTCAGGGAGGTGGATTTGATGCACAGTTGGTTCTCTCCAGTGCTGTGCTCATGAATTTGGAGGTGGTGATAATCCTGGGTGTGTACTGTTACTTCTAGGCAATAACACTTTTTTGTTGTTGTTGGTTAACAGTCTGTGTTTTTCCACTAGTTGGAGTGGCTGTGTTGTATGAAACCAGCTGCTGATCATATTTTCTCAGTTATCTTAGTGTGTGTAGGATGTATTTACAGATAGCTCTTCACTGTGTTGGAAAACTAACCACACTTGAGGTGGTAATCTGACACATAAAATAGGGCCTTGGAATGGCTACTGACTCTCCTGCAGTGCTCTTCTGCACAAACTGCTTTGAACCCGCTGAAGTTGCATTGAAAGAAGAGCCAGATTGCTGGAGCGTACGACTGAATGGTTTTTTTTTTTTTTGCACTTCTCCACTGCATGAGCAGAGACAGGCATCTGTCTGTCAGCAAAGGTATGTTTTTAGACAAGTGTGACTTGCAGACTTTTGCTATTCTGTTGGGAACATAATGGTATTGCTCTCCTAACTTTTGTAGTGTGGAGGCATGATACATTGCAGCTTTTATAGATGTGCTCAGAGTTACCCCGTTACTAAATGTGGCACTATTACAGCTGCTGGAAAATCTGTACAGAAGTATATTTTCGCGGCGAATTCTCTTCCATTGTCCTAACAAACTAAAAAGTAACGACCATGTTTCAGTAGTGAATCCTCCCTCTGAGAGAAAAACTGTGCCAGATATATGTAATGTATAAAAGACTTCGAGAAATTGTATTTAAAACTATTCAGAAGTAGATTATTCTAACAGACATTACAGCCGCGCTTATCAGTGCTATAATTTATTTTTACGCAATCTTTATACATCATAATTGCAAAAAATGAAGTTCATTGACATACACATTTTCAAACTTGCTTTCTTGCTCCAGACACTACCTCACTGAGAACATGCAGCTGTTCTATGTTTTAATGACTAAAATATTTGACATTAGGGCTTCTTTTGTTTGAAATGCCTTTTTGAATGTCCCTCTGGGTAAGTAGTTTTTATTCATACAAATGCACTTTGTGAAATTTATATCAGAAAAATTAGGTCATTTCCCTCTACTCAACAGAACTAAACAAACAAACCAAACATTTGCAAGTTCTTGGTGGTTCTAACCAACCGGATGTGTTAAACAGAATATTAACAGCTGATTCCTATCTGTGGTTCTAGAAGATGCAACAGTCACATATATCTTGGATTAATTTAATTAGTTTTATTCTGTCACTTTCATGTTTTTGGTGGGCGGTCTCTTTTGACCTTAATGTGTCTAAGACTATTGTTGCCTGTAGCCTACAAGTTTACTTGCATATTTTATTCCATATATTCCAACTGGAAGACTAAAGATATCAGTGAAAAAAGTCCATGTGGAAAAGTAACAAACCACATTTGTATTTTTGAATTTGAAGTCCAGGATTTGCTGCTGAGTGCCTGGTATCATGTGAGTTAGCCTTTCCAGTGAATCTTGATTTCTGTGTTAGTGTTGACAAATAAAAATTGTATGGATACAGTTGTACATTCACATATAAAAGAATTGACTTTTCAGAGTAAATACTCTTCAACTATTTCCTATCTAGCCCTTGCTTTGGTGGGAGATGTTTGGAGGACACTGTATTGCTCTGTATTGAAGCAGAGACAGAAGAAAAGGGAACAACTTGCGCTGAGCCCTGTAGAGTATCCTCACTGGGACCTGTGAGCATCAGTTCTCATCCCTGGGGTCCCTGTGACCCAGCAGCGTGTTACGTCATTTGGCCATGCGTGGCCCTGCTGAAACCACTATTGGTAGGAAATAGTCCATTTCTGTCACTTTGCTGTGTGCTCTTGCACCACTAGTATCTGCCCAGTTGTCCTCTTTGGTTTTGGAATTTGCATATTGAACTTATTGCTTAATGTCAAATTTATAAATCTCATATTAAAAACAACTTCTTATTTTTAATCAGTTTATAAATACAGCTTGCGTGCCATTCTCTTCCTCCAGATCAGAAAGACTGGTACTCAGCACAGATAACTGTGGCTTTTATTTTATGTCTTAAATTCACTTCTAGTTTGAAATAATAGTAGCTGTGAAAGAGTTTACCAGCATGTAGATGCTGAAGTGCCTTTAAGTTGGGCATGTGATATTTTTGACTGTGAAAGCTTTAGATGCTTGAATAGTCTTTGGAAACTATGTTAAGTATCTTTGAGAAGTTAATGTGACAAATCTGCTGATTTCTGAAATGTTGCACAGCCTTACACATTAAACACTACAAATCCCTACCTCTTAAGGCAGGAACTGATGTTAGCAATGAACAATAACCATTCCTATGGAATGCTAACCCAGCAGCAAGTGAAGGTACATTTTTTAAATCCTGCAGCATTTAAGATCACAGGAGAAAAGCTTGAAGACAGCTAATTATAAAAGAATGGTGATTATAACAGAAGGTGTGAGACTTGCCTCCAACATATTCGTATGCATTTTTGTCACAACTAAAAGGAATGTAATGCAATCCCTAATCTTTAAACTCTTCACACTTGTATCCCACCCTTAGTTTTGTTTGAATAGCATTGTGAACAAGAAGTTTTAAATGAAGCTTCTTACTCAATTTTAAAACCCTCCTGTCTTTGGCCAAGGTCAAACTCTTAAATTGTTTAGTAAACTTCAAATTGTTTTAAAGATATGACTATTAATGTTTGGAGCCATAAAAATGGTTTGGATGTCCTTGCAGAAATATTTCTTTTAAATGTAATGTAGGTGTTGGGAATCAAAAAGTTTTCATTGGGTTATACTTTTTAATTCTGGGTGTTTTGTTTTTTAAAACTAGGGGATTTCCAGTGTCATAAATGGAAACTGAATTTTTGCAGGACTTGATGAAATGGTACAATGTGCACCTGTGCAGTGTGTTTATAAAACTTGTGCTATCAGCACTTTATTTTCTTCTATTTTCTTTTTTTTTTTTTAAGAAAATTTTAAATTTATTTACTAACACTGAATTTCTGGAAAAGTAGGAATTGCACATCAGAGCGAATGATCGAAAACCTAAGTCTAACAGTACATACGTGAAGCTGTAAAGGGGCTAGGAGAAATGGTGGGTTTAAGCCTCATCAAGGGAAATTTAGGATAGGTGTTAACAACAACTCCTCAGCGAAACAACCTCCCTTTCTAACAGTGAGGCATGTAAGCTGCAGAGTAGAAGGTCTACCCTGTTGATCTCCAGTTACAGAAATGTCATAATACTTCCAGGCTGATTTCTCTGATGTAGATGTGGAAGTAGATCCTGCCTTGAGGCAAGGGCTGTCCTACATAACCTCCTGAGTTCATTCTCTGCCTTTTTTTTTAGGGATTTGTGAAAATATGAAGAATATAGCATTTGTGTATCCTGTATTGAGCTTTTGTACTTCCCCTTCAATAGTCCTAACTGGAAATGTTGGTTATTCCCTCACAGTGTTGTTTCTGTTCACACTGATACATATGATATGAGAATCGATAAGTGAAATGCACAGTATGCCTCTTAGGTGGCTGTGATGGAGAATAACTGGTATAGATACTGCTTTGTTTTTAGAGTTAGATTCTTTTGACCCATGCTATTCAGAGACATTTAGCAGTCATAGGCTGTTACAGCCCCTGTTTTGGGGTGTTTAACAGGTTGATGAGATATTTTTCACTTCTGGTGACTTATGGAAGTGGAAGAAGTTGGACCCTAAGGACACGTGTAGCATTGTAACTAACCTGTAGCTTTGACTAAGCAGAATTAAGCTTAGATTGTTGATGCTTTATCATGGAGTTTCTATTGTCTGTGCTTCTACAGCTCTGTCTAAGCAAACATCTGTTTCAAACTGATAAATTAAAAAAGCAGGAGAATTGGTGTGAGAGAAGAGAGAGGTAAAGTATTGAACATTGGAATGTAAATCTTACAGAAGTCAGTGGAAAAGTAGCTCAGCTTTAAGACGTATCCAGGCGTTCTGGATTTAAGCTTATGTCTAGTTGCAAGACAGCATCTCACTGTGAAACTGTGGAGCTCAGGCTTTAATTCTTGAGCAATACTAATTCTTGAATCATATCTACACATGTAGATGCCAGGTAGTCAGTCTTACTGTTACAAATAATACCCCAGTTGTAGAGGGAATAGTACTTACACAGAGGAAGAAAGAGGAATGTTGCTGCCTCTAGGAAAAATACCAAGGAAATGGTGGTGTGCTTTTCTCTATGGCAGCTAGTTCCCTAGCATGGGACATGTTGGCCAAGACTTACAGTAAGCTCATTTCCTGTGTCCGTCTAGTTTCAAATGTAATCTGAAGAACCTAATCTGTTGTTGCAAATAAAACCGTGAATGTGAACATCTGCTGATACAGAGGGAACTTCAATGATTTGTGTAGCTGCGTTTCCTTGGAAGAAAGTCTGTAATAGCATATTACCAGGCTTGAACAAACAAAACTGGCTCAAGTGGGTTGTCCAGGTGGAAGGAGTTCTGGTGAAGGATATTTCTTTTTGCCAGCTATTATTGTTGAACTTTGAAATTTTGAAAACTGAGTCAGCCAAGTGTTTGTGAAAGAAATGAAAACAAAGAAAGAAGCTCAGGGCAGTATTTCTTGTACTAGGACACGGATGGTATATCTCTTTTGTTTCTGACCTGATACATCAGCCCTTGATGTTTTCTTAGGAGCAATTTCAATAGCATATATCTGGGGGAAGGCAGTAGGACAGCTTCACCAAAAACACTTGATATGGTAACTTAAGTTCTTCATTTTTAGGTCAACTTGGAAAAAGTTTAAAATGTTGAAAAAGAATAGTGTTTCTCAAGTACTTTTTAAGTTCTAAGGGTGTTTTGCTATGTGCCAGTTTAACTTGTTCCTGTGTTGAGTGTTTTCTGTTTGACTTGAGATTGATGCCAAACATAAAGAGAACATAAAGCCCAGAGGCGAAGAAGGAAAGGGTTTTTTTTATTGCTTGCTGTACCATCATCTCGTCTTTTTTTTCTGAAAATGTTAATATAAGCAATACTCCTATTTAAAAATGTTTGTGTTAAGGGGTTCTCCAGCAGCCCCTGAAAGTGTTTTATTTGAATTAGAGTTTTTATTTTATGTTACTTTGTATGCGGACTCTGCCCACAAGGATTTTAGCTTTCTGTAAAAGCATTGGTAGTTAATTTCTGCTATAATGATTAAATCTCTTACAGAACATCTTATGGCTGAGAATTGCTGATGTCATGACTGTCATTCATTGGTTGCTATGGAAATTAAGTAGGAACGCATTCAATATTAATTCTGCATTCCTGCTATGTGCACTTCAATGATGGAAAAGTACTCACTTTCTCCAGGAATGCTAGCTGCAGTGATCCTTGTGACAAGGAGTGCTCTTTGCAAATATGTCCAGGGTACCCCCTTCCTTACTGTTCTGCAAAGTCATCAGCCACCATGATATGGCTTATGCAGTTCACGTTGATTTTGTGTACCCAGTAATTATGTGTCCCCGTCCTCGAGTGTGTTTGAGGTAATGTGCCATGATGGATTTGCATGAGATTTTATTTATATAGGACAAGTTGCTGCCCAGGCACTTCACAGTATGTTTCTTCTTTAGTTTGAAAGAAAAGTTCCTTTCAGAGATCCTGGAAGGTTGTGTATAAAGTGTGGGATTTGTCTATCTGCTTTTTAAAGTGGTTTCCATGCAGCCTCTTTCCTGTGGCAGGACAACAGGGTTTGGTGATGGATGTGGTGGTTTTTTTGGTTTTTTTTGTTTTTTTTTTTTTTTTTTTTTTAAAGTCCTGAATGCTGGTGTTTAACTTCCATTTCAGGCTGTTAAGGAGCAGACCAAGTCTTAATCTAACTAGCCGCTGTATTTTCTTTCTCTATTAAATTTTGAAATGTCATTCATAAAATGCTGTTGAACTAATAAGTTGAACTGATAAATTGAGCTAATATTTCAAATTTAAGGTTAGGTAGTGATATAACTACAATTTAACACTTCTGATTAAAATGTAAGGGTACTAGAAAAGGTCTCAGTTTATAGCAGAGCTGTTTGCCAAGGTTCTTGAAGAAATATTTACGTCTTTGATTACTACCCATTAAAAGTCAGATAACTATTGTAGCACTGGTTAAATACAGGAGCCATGTATATCTAGTCTCAGCCTGGTGGGGGAAAAAAGTTTTTAGAAATAAGCCTGAAGACTTTGAAGGGTACCTGCTGCTTAAGAGAGACTTAGCTAAAAAAAGAAGAGGACCACAGTGTTCTGATTGTACAGTTGAAAGTTATTTTTACAAGAAAGAAACTTAAAAATATATTGGTATCTATAAGGAATTAACACACCGCCGCCCCACCCCAGAAGAAAAACCCAGGAAAAATTTTGAAACTGCCTGTAAAATGTACAAGGCCACTGGTACTGATAGCGATGAGCTTCTGGCTTCTGCAAAAATGGTGCAATGGCAAGAACAAGGGTTTGGTGTTTTGGTTTTTTTTTTTTTTTTTTTNACTGCAGCTAAAGTTGCTGTCTCTAGCAGCAGTGGCATGACTGATTGCTGGAAGTTGTAGCATGGGACTTGAATAGAGGTTTGGCAACACAGGGGAAAATGGTTGTCTGTTTTGGAGTGTGACATGAGGCAATATTTACCCTGCTCTGTTTCTCCCTTTTCCAAGCAAAAGGCAGGTTGCCAAGTACAGGGACTGAATGGTTTGGATCTTCACTTGGAAACATTTTGCCTGCATTGGGGTAAATGAGATGTGCAGATAGTTCAGGAAATCTGAAAGGTTCCCTCTATTTATATATGTTACTTAATGGTCATGCAAACTAGATGGATCAGTCCATGCATATTTTTTTTTTTCTGTCATCTATAAACCTCAACTTTGTTCCTGTCTATATGCCTCCCTTTTTAAAGAGAAGTTGACAAACTTTCTTAAGTTACTAAACCCAAAACTTTCCCATGACAAATATGCACAACCACAGAATTTCTGCATCTCTGGAACTTCTAGAGGAGTCATGGCAGAACCGAAGAACCATCTGCGATAGCTGTTGATATAAATATGTACTTCCAGACACATAGTAAATGCATCTTTAGTTGTTACTGTTTGTGTATTTTTAGGATTAAAATTTTCTAGTTAGTGTGTGTTCTGGAGAAATTAAGATCTTGCGCAAGTGTTCAGCAAGCTCAGCTGAGGGAGCACAGTTGCTGTTTTGGCAGCTCCAGCATTCAATTGTAAGGCTTCAGCCTCACAGAGCTCATTTTGAAAAAGCTCTAAAGTGTCAGATCTCTTTTATTTACCTTGTAGTTTCTATGCAATTTATTTTTCAAGCTGCTGTTCAGCTGTGAGGGCTGGTTTAAATGAAATTCTTGCAGAATTGTTCCATCCAGATTTACTCTGTTTTAAAAATGCCACATAGTGAGATTTAATGTTAAAACCCTCTGTCACTTAAGATCTTTTAAATCTTTCGGCAATTTAAGGATATGTAGGGTGATATGTAGAGTCTCCTCTTTTGGAGCATCTTGCCTTGGATGACAAAACCCCTCAACTTTCAATTTTCTATTAAATCTTTAAAACAGTCTGAGTTTGTACATTTAGTTGAATCTATCATGTTATTCTGATAGAGTGCTTCAATATGGTGCTAAAGAGTGAAATCTTTTTTTTTTTTGGTCCATCTAGTTAAATGTGGTATCCTAATTAATGAAACAAAACCTGGGAGATTTCAGATAACTCATGACAGAATATTCTGTGATGGAGTGGGACTTCTCAATAGATTATTAAACCTAGGTTTACCACTGCATTAAGTGACACAAGTATTGATTCTGATATTTTTGAAACTCTTTCTTTACTCTCTAGCTAGTCTAGAATATAAATGCTGAATTGCGTACAATTCTGACAATGCCACGTAAATTGGGGTAAGTTTCTTTACAAGTTTATTACAAAACTTCAGAAAGCTTTTATTTAATAGTTTCTATGGTTTTCTTCAAGAATTAAGTACTTTGAATAAGGATATGAATGTTTCTGAGAGAACGTTTCCTTCCCCTATCAAAAAGAACTACGACTGGAAAAGGTAGGGAGAAATTGGAAAACTTAGAGCTTCCCCCCCGCCCTGAACGTAAAATGAAACTATCCACAGTACCCCAAGCACTATACTCCGATGTATTTCTTTAAATTGCTTTCTCTATAGGCTAATATTATTCTGGGTTATTAATTTAAACGCTTTGAAACTTGCAGTTTGTATTCACTGTTGTTTTCTGGGTTTTTTTTAAGTAGTGCTTGATAAGATGAATATACAGAAAAATTATATATTTTTAAAACTTTTTGTGAGAATGATGAATGTTTCAGTGTCCACATAAGAGCCTGGTGTTGTAATGAAGATAAACAATTTTGGTTTACAA
>WAAD01023130.1:1480-14719 GCA_013389945.1 Fregata magnificens
CTTTGGAGGCCATAGCAGGCCAATTCCTTTTCTCATTGGAAAGAGCCCTGGGAAAGAACAAAGCATATTTCTACTTTTCTAGTGAGAAGGAGGGACTAACACTGTCTTGCTGACTTAAGAAAGAAATTGGGAGAACAGTAAGAAAATCCATATAAAAGAAAGTGCAAAAAACCTCAGCTCTTGCCACAAGCTGTTCCAGTATCTTAGAATAAATACACCTGAATGACTATCAGGAAAAACAAATATAATTTTTCCTTTTTTTTTTTTTGTTATAAAATTCACATTCTAGCATTAGTTAAGCACAGTTCTTCAACAGTTTACTTATGACTAGGAAAAAGAGAAACTATAGGAACATTCAAAACTTACATTCCTTACAGTGATTCTGTGAGTGGTGGTGTTTCTTTACCAATGCTTCCATTATGGCTTTCCATTTGCTGCAGTGTGTTTAATTTCATACCTTATAAAACATGAGAAATTTTTATTGTATATCCTGTTTTGCTAGCCTTATGTTGGTCATTTCTTTTGATTACTATCAGCTTTTATTATCCTCTGATGCTTGGACATGTATTGCATTTGTTACTGTATGGGAATGGGGCCTTATGGAAGCCAAACAGACTGGGCCAGACTCATCCTTCTATAACCTGAATTTACACACAGGATGAATTTGGCCCAATTCATTTTAATTGCTGTGTTGCTCTACTGTAGATTAGACATAGATTAGATGTCAAAATAAATGGATATCTTTTCTGAAGAATTAAACCCACTCTCTTCAGAGAAAATTACTTTAAAAATTGACCAAGTAGTACCTACAAAGCTATTAACAAAAATACAGTATAAAGAGGAACACAAAAACTTAGTGTATATGAAAGAAAGGATAACAATTAATTTTTTAAAAATCAGTGGCATGTGTCACTGAATATAGTTTCCTGTGAATATGTATTTTTAGTCACCCCCTCACAAAACAAGAGAGAGAGCGACTGGTAAAATTCGTGAAACTTAAATACATTTTACTTAATTACCATGTGGGATTCATTGTGATATTACTTAGGCGAAGATGTTAATAGAAGTAAAAATAAAGTGTCAGATGCTTACAAAAGTAGTTAGGAAAAAACCCTACAGGTACATAATCTTAAAGTAGAAGTGAATTCATCGTACTTGAGCTATTACAGCTGCTAATTGATACTGAGGAATTAATAATTATTCATTATAAGATTCCTTACATTTTTCTGGGAAGTATGCGGTATTAATCTGCATTAGTTTCACTAATCTAAATCAAAGTCACTACTACTCTTTAGAAGTAGTTGATGCACTTCTGTTTTTTAGCAAGTATGTTGAAATTCTTTTATTTAGGTGTGTCAAATATACAAATTCTCTCCTAATTATTCTTGCACTATGTCATTTTTAACAATCCCAGAACTGGAATGGATGAGGCTGGCTGGCACCTCTGGAGATGGCTTAGTCTAACCCTGCCCTGCTCAAAGCAGGGTCAGTTACAGCCAGTTGCACAGGGCCATGTCCAGTCAGGTTTTGAATATCTCCACAGATGGAAACTCCGTAGCCTGTCTGCACAACCTGTTCTGATGTTTCACCACCCATACAGTAATTTTTTTCCCCTCAAGTTTAAGTGAAATTTCCTGTATTTCACTTTGTGTCAGTGGGCACCACTAAAAGGAGTCTGGCTGCATCTTCTTTATTTCCTCCCCTCCACCTGGTATTTGTACACATTGATAAGATCCCCCCGAGTCACCTCGTCTCCAGGCTGAACAGTCCCAGCTCCCTCAGCCTCTCCTCATGTGTCAGGTGCTCAAATCCCTTCATTATTATAGTGGCCCTATACTTTGAACAATGCTGTATTGAAAAAAACCCAATATTTTTGTGAGTTTGTATTGCAATATAGCTTTAAAAAGTTTTCCTTGTTGATTAAAACCATGTTATGCTGGAAAGTGTTTAAGACCATAAGAGGAAGACAGTACTTTTACTAGTGGCTTTACAAAGAAGACTGAACACTGTTTGCATAATAGATTGCTTTTGCTGTGTAACAGGAGAGAATAAAAGTCTATAAGCCTTATTTTCATGATGCATACACTAGCACTGTTGCCAAAGTTTAAGGAGCTCCTACTCTTAGCTGTCTCCAGCCACTTACTCATTTCTGCCCTGTACTCCTCTATGAAGGTGCTGGGACAACTGGTTGTGGGGGCTGTGATTTCAGCTGTCTAGAATTTTTAAACAGGCCCCATATTTTGTTGCATTGCTGTGACCTGAGAGCATGGTATACTTGGTTTAATACTACAGTAGGGACAAATAAGTAGCCAGGGCAATCAGGTACAAACATATAGCTGCTGAAGCCACTGTACTGTTTTGAAACTGCAGCCAAAGACATGGGCAGGTACTGAATAGCTGATGTGGGGTGAGTACTGCATTAATCTGCATGAATGTCCTACATCAAAGGAATGAGAGAATGCAATGCTGTACTGAGTGGTAGCGCAGGAGGACAAGTATAAACCACAGGAAGCATTAGCATGTTAGGCTATGTTCACAATACAATGGCAGATTAAATAACATGTTTAAGACACATAACAAAGGAAAACTTGAAATCAGGATTTGAAAACAGTTAATGCAGTTCTGCAGACATTTACATGAAAGTTCTCCTAAATATAAGGGACAGCATATGCAAATATGTGAAAGTGCTTTTCTGATAATCTAACACACAGGTGAAGTTCTTTGGGACGAGGTGCTATCCGGAAATGGGAACTGATCATTAGATATGAAATAGACAACTGAGATATTCTGGGAAGGATTTTGTATTTATGCTATTATGCTAAAAAGCATTGGGAGAGTTGATTTATACATGCTAGTCACTATCATTAAGTAGGTGCTTCATTTATGTTTCTAACAGGATCAAAAATTACAGATGCACTTAACAGCGAAAGAGGAGCATCATAAGAAACTGAATGAAGTTGAGAGGTGTTATGCTACTATTGCTTGTCAGTTTGGAATCGTAAAAGGTGTTCACGGAAAACTAGAGCACAGTGGTATGTATGTCTTAAATGTCCTCCAGCATTTGTTTTTGCTATGTTTTGACAATACTGAGTTGGAGACACCTGACAATTCAGAAAAATAGCAGCTACCATGTGCCAAGCCTCAAATCTACCAATTGACAATTATTGTGTCTCAGTAGCTTCCTCAGTGTTTCTTTCTGTGACAGTGCCAGGTTAAGCAGCACAGGCCCTGTACCTCTTCTGCTTTCTGCTGATACACTGCTACAGTTGTGTGTGTGACCACAGGGTAAATTATACTGAGGAACTGATTTGTGTTCAAAACAATCCAGCAGCAGACCCACCCCTTCCAGGAAAAAAAAAAATTACACTTAACTTGGATCACCTTCCTGTTGCCATTCAGCATAATCAGCATAAACAGTTGTATCAGCTCAAATGAGGGGGTGAAAGTAAAGGAGTTAGCAAATAGGGGAAAATGGATGGTCTTTAAAGTAGGTTTAATGTTGGGAAGTGGATAGAAAACATTAATGAGATAAGAAAAATTCTTTTGTTGTACAGAAATATAAAATCTTAAAACCAGTTCAGTAAATAAATACGGTGGTATGAATAATTTTATGCAGTTATCATTGTTACATAGTTCTGACTATATGGCTATTCAAGCTTTATAAATCTGTACCTTACTCCTGTTCATGTGTTGAAACATAACAAAATTATTATTCCATATGCTTTTATGTTATGTAAATATATAATTTTTATCTATAAAATAAAATCTATAAAATAATAAAGCTGATAACCTCAAGTAATAAAAATACCTCATTTAAACGAAGTTTGTACCTATTAATTTGAGAGACACACCCTTGTTTCTCATAACAAAGTGATAAATTTCTATGCAAACATCACAGTGTATGCGTAGAATATGGACTTGTGTATTATTTTGTGTGCCTGCAGTTTTCATCCATGTAAACACATACACAGGACGTAAATAAAAATAAGTATTATTTTTTAAGGAAAGAGAGAAGAAGTTCTATAACCCAAAACAAACAAACAAAACCCCAAGCAAACAAAAAAAAACCCCAAAACACCAAAAACTTTTCAAATACTGAAGGTTACAAGTTTTTTTTTTTTCCTGCCTGAAACCAAATAATTTTTCAGATCTAGTTTGAATAAATTGGTAACTTGTCCTATGTGTATTTGTGATATTTCAATACCTCAAGTTACTTTTTGTATTCAATTTTTAATAGGTTAATATTTAATATTAAAAACAAATTAAGAGAAAACATTGCTGCGTTTTCCCTTTATTTACATTGGACAGGGCTTTTCTATTATGTCAGATACAGAAAAGTCTTTTTGCAATTTCATGGAAAAATAACATTTACTCAGTATTTACACTATTTGAACCATATGTAAAAGCTTTTTGCCATGTTTCTACTTATATTTATCAGTAATTGCAAAATGAACTTGTAGAAAAGTTTAAATACGTTACTAACTGCTTCTGTTCAAGAAGCCAATCTGTTCACCAGTTTAACTCCAGTGTGTCTTATGCTGCAGAGACAATTCAATTTGCATTGCAGTATGTAAGATGTGCAATAGGCATGTAGGTAACTTGTAAATTCTGAGCAAGAAACTGCAGTCAGTGGAAAAGTCAGGCAGAAAGTATATGAGCCATTTTTTATGCAAATTGTTTAAATTTATAAACTGTTGTTCTTTATCTGCTGTATTAAAGCAGTATGCAGGGAAACAAGAAAGTGAAAATTGGTGTGTTATAGTGCTGTATAGGGGAAATACCACAATTTATAATAAATCTAAAACTTTATTGCCTAACCAATGTCCCATTATTAGTATTTTAAAGCTAGAGAGTGAACACATGCCTCTTGTTGAAAGATAGGAGAGGGTTTGACCAATTTTTGCCTGCTTGTTTTTGTGGGTTTTTTCTAAGTTGTATCAGAAGATATTTGTTATATTCTTGAGTATTTTCATTTGTTAAGCACATATTCTCATACAAAGCTGCAGAATTGCTTATTGTATTGTAAAGCTGTTGTCCATCATTCCCCATGATGCTTACCATCTTTAACAGAAAAGGAAAGAACTTTCTGGGTATGAGGCAGTGTCTAGAGTTCTTGTATTCGAGTGTTGTGCGAGAAGCTTTTTGAGAAAATAAAGAAAAAAGATTGGGAGTGAATGACGAGGAATCAGGAAACAGAAAAAGCTGAAGAGAGACCTCAGAGGATCAAAATGCTAAGATTGAATAGAAGTGACTGAAACAGTACAGGGACCAGTGAATATCTTCAGCTTTTCATTGTGAAACTTCAAGCAATTTCCTAGTGATATCTTGCCCTGTATAAAGTCTGAGAGAAAATTCCCTTCCCTTTCAAAAGGGACAGAGCTTACTCTTAGCATTTTCCTCTCCATTATCCTCTGCTGTTTGCTGTCTTCCATGTCCTGTATGTATATAAGTTTGTACATCTGTTAACTCAATTATTTGAATGTTCTGTGGTTCATTATGTTCTATGTTCCTCTAAAAATAATTAAACTCATCAGAAAATTACAAGCAAAGCCTTAGTTAAAAAACAAACCTAAGATTAAGAGTTAATGGAGAAGCAATCCTAATAAAATGACACCAAATGACACTAAAAATTAAATTACAATTTTTAAAAAAAAGCAAACCAACATACAGAAAAGTCTTAAGTCTTTGTCTGAGGTATAGAACAACTGGTACCACCTGATATAATCCTCCAGCGTAGTATCACACTATACAGAAAAAGTAGTTGAGTCATATTTTCAGTCTTAGTCTCCTTTCCACGAAGATGTTTAATTATTTTATCTTGTATACACATACATTGCAGTTATAAATCAAATATTCATTCAAATATGAAAGTATATATTAACATGTTTTAACTTTTGTTTTAAGTACAGGAAGCAATACAGCTCAATAAGAAACTAACATCAGTGAATAAAAGACAAGAGACCGAAATAAGTAATCTGAAGGAAGTAAGTATAGTATGCATTTCTGAATGTATAAGTGGGATTCTTTGGCACTTCTACAAGCTGCTGTAGTGCTTACAGAAGTAGTGGACAAGCAGCAGAACTGTTCTTCGTTGTATGACTAATGGCTAAATTAGTCTTATGCTCCCTTGTTATGCACAGATACTTCAGATGAATGCCAATTAAACTTTGAGCAGCTCTGAATAGTTTCTGTAACTTGGGAATTTTGGTTTACCTCTATAGCATCCTACCTGTTTCTTGTCAATTATTAGCAACCTTTCTTCTTCCTGTGCTGTGTTTTCATTGCTTCTCCTGTCTGACATGGAAAAGCAGCAGTGATGTTTTCAGTTTAGTCAGAGATAGAACATGAAGAGTAGTTGCCATAGAAGCAAGCTGGTAGCTTGAACGTAGGATAAAAAGCATAGCTGAATCTCCATCAGAACTGGGAGAGGTTTGTGACAGGGCAACTGAGACATTAGATAATAGTGGTACTATGGACAAAGAAGTTGTCTGGCCATTGAGCTCTTTTCTGCCCTCATTTATTCAGAAACTACTATTTGCCAGGTACGTTTCCGAGTTGCACTCTTGAACGTATGTAATAGTGGGAAGAATAAAGTTCTTTTTTCCCTTTGAGCTGTTTCTTAAGTGCTGACAGGAGAAGAGCAAAGGGACCCTCTGAAATCAAAATTGTCCTGTAAATTCAGTATCTTTCTGTCCTGGTTCCAGCTGGGAGAGGGTTAATTTTCCTCCTAGTAGCTGGTAGAGTGCTGTGTTTTGTATTTAGCATGAAAATAATGTGATAACACACTGATGTTTTAGTTGTTGCTAAGCAGTGCTTATACTAAGTCAAAGACTTTTCAGCTTCCCATGCTCTGCTAGCAAGGAGGTGCACAAGAAGCTGGGAGGGAGCATAGCCAGGACAGCTGACCCAAACTCGCCACAGAGATGTTCCATACCATACGACATCATGCTCAGTATATGAACTGGGGGGAGTTGGCCGGGGAGCAGTAATTGCTGCCCGTGGACTGGCTGGGAGTTGGTCAGCGGGTGGTGAGCGGTGGCATCACTTGTTTTTTCCTGGATTTTGTTTCTCTCTCTCTTTTTTGTTCTTTTCCTTATCATCATCATCATCATTATTATTATTATATTTCAATTATTAAACTGTCCTTATCTCAACCCACGAGTTTTCTTTCTTTTGCTCTTCAGATTCTCTCCCCCATCCCACCAGGGCGGAGGGTGAGCGAGCAGCTGTGTGGTGCTTGGTTGCCAACTGGGGTTAAACCACAACACTTTCCATACCACATCTTTTTCATATCTCCTTATCTTTTTAGTCCACTTTTTTTTTTCCCCCCTCCCTTTGATTCTCTGAGGATTCTAGGTTGGGAACAAATGCATGTTTGTTCTTGGCCTAATGTTAATCTCCAGCTTCCAGACGAATGCTTTGGACTGCCATGGAATCTTTGCAAAGTTTGTGAATTTCTTGCAAAACAAAAAGGGGTGGGGGTGGGGGGGAGGATAATTTGTAAACGAGGAGAAGGGACTATGACCATTTCATCTTTGGGTTAAACTGATCAAAAATTGAATGTTTACCTCCATGACCTTTGTTTGCCTAAAAAAGGAGATTTGAAGGTACAGAAGTACTTCAAAACTCTTCCTGAATCTAGTGTTGTTTTTTGTTCTGAAGAGCACACAGCCTGTTATTGTTAAGATTCTTTGGAGTGTGATGCCTCTATCTTGAAATAGAGACAGTTTAAGATTTTTTCATTTGTTTCATTCTTAACTTCTCTAGTGCTTCACTTAATTTTTATATTTATTACATGAAGATATTCTAGCCACAGTAAAGATTAATAATGAATTCGATCTAGATTTCTTTAGTTACATTCTAGAATATAACATGGCAGACCTCAGTGTCAGAAAGATCAAGTTTTGAAGTGACTGTTTGATCTCAAAGATTTCAGAACTCCTACCATCATAAAAACAGACTGAGAATCATAGAATCATAGAATCATAGAATCATTGGGTTGGAAAAGACCTCTAAGATCATCAAGTCCAACCATCAACTAACACCACCATGACTCCTAAGAAACACAATAACAGTAAAGCAGAACACTGAAAAAATTCTCAAATTAATTTCTAAATCACAATTAGGTTTTATGGCATTTAGAAATGTTTATTTAGTGACATAATTCAAATTATAGGTTATATATATATTTATATCTTATATAGATAAAACCTATATATATTTATCTGAAATATTGGACAGATGGAAGAGCAACAGAAAAATACTGGAATTTGTCAGTGGTGATAACTTTCCTCTGTAGAAAAGCCGTATTTGTTTAGAATGCTAATATTGTCATAGCCATGAAGGTCTGAGGACAACTTTGTCTTGTGTGCATTGGGTACACTTCAACTGTACATTTCCTTTTTTAAAGGAATTGTAATTTTTATGTGACAAAAAGAAGGACATTCATCTAAAATGCAGCATATCTTTATTGTAATATATTGTAAATATAAAAATTTAGGAGTTCTAGAAAATTTTAAGCATCACAGTAAATTAGATTTGTTGCTTTTGGTTAAGAAACCAAGAATAATTCATTACTTAGAATTCTCTGAGGGTAAGTAATTTGAGAGGTACGAAAAGAAAAATGTTTAAGAAAATTTTACATAGTGAAATTTGTAACAGAGGTGTGCGAGATACACTGATAGTGATTTATGTACTCCAGTAATCAAACATATCGCTCGGTCCATTTTTTTTCAGCCATACTCTTGATTCTTAAGGTCATGGGTGATGAATTTTAAATAAAATACTGTTAGATAAGCAGAAGAAGGGGCCAACTGAAACTTAATCTGGCTTTTTCAGTTCACCAGGAAATGCCTTTATCCTGGTTATTTCTGAGTTTCTTATTGGTTGTTTAGTATTTGACCATCCCATTCTGAATGTTGGTGGAAAACTGAACTGGAATTGAATTTCTTAGCCTTTTAATACTCACGTAGGGCTGCAGCACTTTGCTGTGGCAATGCCTTATTCTGCAAAAAAAGTGGGGGTTTGTTTATTTGTAAACCTACTTTTATTAATAAAACTTGTATTTAATAGAAAGACACACCTTTTTCCTCAAAATGCAGAATTTCTGTGAAAACAGAGGTAAAAATGATCAATATAGTAAAAAAAAATACAGCCCATTTTTCAATATTCCCTATTTCAACAGCTTGCTTATAAAACATTTCTGGGAAGTTATGTAGTGAGAGAGTGCATATCTGAACTATATCTTTAATGGCACTTACTCTGTTTGTGAAGGGCTATGGGCTCATCTTTTGGGTCACTCTTACAGAGAAGAGAAAAAAAGTGCTTGGCCCAGTACGAAGCGCCCTGAGCTAGTTTCATTTCATTGTGCTTACCTTGTACTTAGCCTAACCATTGCAAAAGTGATCTTAAAGCAGTCAGGTGTTTTCCCTTGTTCGGGAATGTATCTGTTGTAGAGGTGAAGGGACCTATAAGAGATACAAAGCAATGAGAAAACTTTGATATTTAGGAGAGTTTGGAAGAGGGATTACCAGGCTGTTTTCACTTGCTACATAGCTGAAAGAAGTCATGATATCTGCAGCACAAGTTGGGACAACTTATAAAGCTGGTTTTATCTGCCTTGGAGACTTGACTGACCTCTAACAGCTCTGACAAGTTGTGGGTTCAAACTTCTTTCCTCTATAGCCTCAGTGCTGGAGTGGGAATGACTATCTTTACTACTAAAATCTTAATTTGGCTGTCAGCTCTTATCACAGCCATTACTTTGACTCAGACCAGGATGATCTCACACATTTGTTCTTAGTGGGAATATGAAGTTAGTGAATGCTATTCAACATTTATGGATAAAAGTAAACTAGTGAAACTATGAAAATGCGTGCATTGAAATCTGACCGAGAAAAGCAGCAGAATGAAACAAACCTTTAAAAAACAGCTATGCTGCTCAAGGCCTGAAAGATTACAAGAGAGTTGCACCGATCTAGGAAGAGAGCAAAAAGATATAGTTGTAATTCTGGATACGCTTAAAGTTTGCATAAGGTATCAGCACTGTCTTGGGAAGCAGTTACATCTGCCTGTGCTGGCTGCTTTTCCAGTCCCATACCACCACTTCATGCTGGCACATGTATTTGTGTGGCCTTGAGGGAAAGTAGAATGAAAATTTTGTATTGATCAAAACTACATTTTACCAAAAAAATGGAGTAAGTTTTAGTTTAGATCAACTGGCAAAAAGAAAATACATTTAAGGAGCAGGACTGTTTCTTTTGTGACACTCTTGACTTACACTGGCTTGAAGTGTTTCTGAAACTGTGTCACTAAGTGTTGGCTGCTAGCAACACATCAAAGGAATGGGTTTAAAGCCTTATCATTCTTTCTTAGCATTCCCCAAAAACTGATAAAATTATTTTCCAGATTCAATTTAATGTATAGGGTTCAGAATACTACTAGTGATCTTATTAATGACAGAAAGCTACTAGAAAAATAAGCAAAAACTCTGGGGGTGAAGTTTTTTTAATTTCAGAGTACAAGAAAATATACATATTTTATGTATAAAATTATTTTATATTATTTTCACAACTACATAGCTTGTGCTTTCACTCACCATGGAAAACTTTCCCATTATTTTTGGTGATCTGGTTTATGTTGGTTATTTTTGGGTTTGTGTTGGGGTTTGGTAGTTGGGTTTTTTGCGGGTTGGTTTTTTTCCCCCTGCCTACAGCTTTCGTAGATTAACAGATCTGGGTTTGGTTCCAGATGGATTATACACATCCACCTGCTATATACAAAGAAGAAAATCCAGTCATCTTTTCTACCTCAAGGACATGATTTACTTAGTACGACTTGTTCTTTCCCCATGACAAAATAAGTAGTAAGATTTTTCTGCACACAATAAATTGAGCTTTGGAAAATACATAGTATCAGATCTATAGCAGGCTTTTGCACCTGCTTGCGTAGCACACAACCTGTTAGCTGTGTTCTGTATACCATATATCTACTTCTCTGTAGACACTGGCACAGCGCACCTTTTCACTTCTACAAAGTTAAAACTGCCTGCACCTTCTGCCACTTAAATGTAGGGACTCTCACTGCATATTTCATTACAGAGCCTCCTAGTAAAAATAGTACAACTAATATATGTTGTTATTGCAAAAGATGGAAAAAGCCTTAGTAGGTTACAGAATATCACAGTTCTAAAGCATTGCTGTCTTTGGGTTCTATAATTGATTCTGCAATGACACTTAACACTTACTAGATCATTTTAGATTTATTTATGGCTAAAATACATGAGAAATAAAGCCTCTAGCAAAAAAAATCATTTATTTAAAACTAGTACCTATACTTGTATTTTCTGTAAAGCTTTGTATTTGTGAATTTCAGCTACAACATAATCTTCCCTTTTTCTTTTGTACTGTTATATGATTTTGTCCAGAACAGTTAAACCATTGGTCTTTGATAAGATGGAATTCCAGTTTTGTGAAGAAAAGTTAAACAGATCAAACTTAGTTGTTAGATAAAACTATTACCATTCTGAATGCTTGGTTTACCACTATGGCATCATGAAGAATTCTTGATACTATCTGTGAACAGCATTCATAACCTCTGCTATTTGTCTGAGTAAACGTCAGAGCGCTCAAGGAGAGAGCGATATTAAACAGACTACCTTGTACCAGAATGGGAGAGGTGGGGGAGAACAGGGCATGATATTTATGACTCCAGGAACTCTAAGTTGTAATTTAATGAGATCAAAGCATTTGCTGTTTATTTCCTGCACTAGGAGCTTGGAATAAACTGGTTAGAAAACAGATACCAAAAAAAAAAGAGCAGGATATTTAAAAGATTATAAAGACTATAAAATCAAAGGCATATTTTAGATGGAAAATCATGTTGTAGAAGCCTCTAATATAAAATTAATTTAGCATTCTCCTGAGATTAAGTAATTAATGTTTCAGGAAAAGCAAAGATCCTCCAAATTTATAGTCAGTTCCTGTTTTTACCAGATAGTCACTGTTCTTCCTTTTTTTCCTCTTGATTCCCAGGAACATACACAGTAGTTAGAATAGGTACTTTATTCCTATTCTATATCTTGGTGTTGGAGGTTTTACCAATACCGACTCAATGTCCACTTCTAATATACTTCTTGGAAGAGAAAATAACAAAATGTCTCAGTATCATAACTACTTCAAATGGAGTAAAATTAGCACAATAACTTTTTACCTCTGAAAATAAACTTTTAGCAATGTGTGACAGGTTTAAAGTTTAGCAAGTCAGTCTTACGAATTTCAGTTCCTCTAATTTATTCTGTTGTTTCCATACATTATTTAAAAGTAGGGCATGACTTAGGATAGTTTAAAAGATTTGTCTTTGTTTTGAATTGCAATGCCTATACTGGATGAACTATTTATACGTGTTTCCTGTGTTAAGGAACTGAAGAAAGTAACTACAGACTTGATAAGGTCCAAGGTCACATCTCAGTACAGGGTGGGAGAAGAAAACATCAATCTTGCAGCAAAGGAAAAACAGTTTCAAGAACTGCAACAAAAAATCAGAATGGTATTTTAGAATTTAAACAAATTAAATTTTTGGTGAATATTTTCGGTTCTTTGTTCAGCAAACATCATGGCAATCATCTCTCTGATGTATACAGATTAGTGATTCCTTTCTACTAACTGCATATACAATATAACAAAACTATTTCCAGAACGACCTTTTCTAGGGAAGTAAATATGCTATGAATAGAAGTATAATTTTATAGTAAAAAACCATATGGATAAGGAGACATTTCAAAATAATTCAGTTTCTTTAAATAGCCTCATGATGATTCACATTATCATGCTAATACAATATTACTAAAGAAAATAGACAGTAACATTAAATGCATTTTACTGTTCTTCATGTTCTTTTTTTTCAGGAGACAGCAGTTAGTAAAAAAGTTCAAGAAGAAAACACTCACATTAAAGAAGAAAAGCTGGTGAGTTGTTAATACAACTTTGCTATTTAAAAATCACTTAAGAATATATGTGCTGTATTTTATATTTGAAGTTCTTAAATAGTTATACTAAGCTATTAAAACTAATTAAATTCACTTGTTTACTCTTCAGAAATATTTTAATACTAACATAAATGGGATCTTACTCCTCAGTTTATAGAAAGTGTATTAGCAAAACAAAGTACATTGTTTGATACTTTATTCCAAGTCAACTTTTGTCTTTGAATTCAGATGGGAGAAATTTGGTATACCCATGA
>WAAD01023167.1:269-19285 GCA_013389945.1 Fregata magnificens
GTACTTCAGTAACAACAGAAAAATGACTTTAGAGAATTTACGGACTAAATTCTGAATGATACACATGGAATGCAAGTGTTATGCCATCAGTACAGTTAGGACTATGTGTGAAAGGAGTAGCTGAAAAATATAGTTAAATTGCTTAAATAATCTCTGATCCTGGTACTCTTTTACAGCTGTCATATTTAGTTTATTAGTGTGTCACGTATCCTAGCTGTTTGTTAGCCTTTTTATTTCTGAGAGCAAATACGCTCCAGGTAGAAGACAGGATGGATCTGTTCTGTCTGTTCATTATTTCCTTAGATGGGATCATGGAAGAAGATGAACAAGCAAGTACATTCCTACTTGTGAGTAGATGTGCCAGGTAAAGATGCCAGGAGATTATCTTTGTCCTCCTAAGACACGGCTGAGAATTCAATTGCATCTCTCTATTGGGAAAGCCACATCTTGGTTCCTATACCTTATTTAATTCCCTCTTAGGGTTTATTAGAATTAAAGAATTATTAATTCCTTATATTAGGAGGAAAGGGGGGAAATCATCATAATGTGCATACTCAGCGCTTCTTGTCACATGCCAATGCTCAGGTGGTGTTAATAGTCTATGGCATAGATTTGGGACTGAATTGTATATCCAGAGAAATGTTGCATACTTCATCTTCTCTATCTGAAAGTGTCAGGAGAATCATAAGATATTGATTTGGCCTTTTTGTCTAACTCAGATGAGAAATTTTTCTTGGGTCAAGATTATGTTTTAACAGGAAGAAAAGGATTAGAAAAATTTCTGTTGCCAATAATTTAAAATTTTATCTTTCATGCCCATATGAGTTTTAACATATTTTTAGTTGTTCTTCAGCAATCTTTTTATTCTATACAGGCTCAGATAAACTTGTTTCAATATGTGAAAAGGGTTTTATGTATTCTTAGAGGGTTTTGGTACTTCAGGAATTAGTTATGTGGTTGTACAATAAAAGTTACAGAAGTAACTGCACAGGTGACTGTCATGATCTCCATTTACACAACACATTTAAATATGCTCAAACTTAGGTGCACCCTCATGTCCTATTTTGCTAACAAACTCTAAGTATGACCTAGAAAAGACAGCTCCTAGGTATAAAAAACTATTCAAGTTTTATGCCTACTCAGTCCTTTAAAATTCTGTTTACTATGCTAGATACATTTTTTTTTAATTGATTCCAGTTACGATATTTGTCTATTTTTGCTGTCATGAAGCTGTTAAACATATTACTATTCAGCATTCTTGTATGAATAACGCCTTTCCTATTTCAACTCTGTTTTTTAGAAGTAACTTCCTGCTATAACAATATTTTCTGGAAAAAAGTCAAGAATACTTTAATACCTTAAACAGGTTTTACAAGTTAACAATTCTGCTATAATTAGTCTTCAGGCTAGCTCTGGCTCCATGGATTTAAAGCTATCAGAGTTTACTGTTTTGTGAAAAATGTTTTACTTTGTTTGGACATGCTTGTCATAAGTTTCTCAGTATATCATTATCCTATAAAACCTCCCACTGGCAGCGTCTGGAAGAAAAAAATATAGTGTAAACTAGAGAAGACCTAATGGCAGCTTCCTGCCAATGTTCATTCTTGAGTCAACAATGTTTGTTTTTGGTTTTGCTTTTGTGAAAATATGTCACAATCTAGTCTCTCATATAAGTTTGCTAGTTTTATTTATCAGCCTAGTAGAGCATATATCTACATCTTCTACTTTCCCCTATTTTTTCTCCTTTTCATTCCATGATATCTGTGTTTCTGGTCATACCACCAGTGAGTGTTTGCACACATAAATTATACACCTAAAACCACTCATCACTAGAAAATTTACTGCTTCTAATATCTTTCTCATGAACAGTTGTGTTTATTTCTGAGTTGACTTCTCTGGTAAAGACAGCAATGCTCTTAGCTTTGGTTCAGTTCTTTGTTTTTTCAAGACTCTCATTTTAGATATTACAGTGTATATGGGACCACGTGGGCTTTTAACCATGAGCCTGTGCTGGGAATTTTAAAATGGTTTTAGTTTATAAATGCAACTCTGAGTAAAAAATAATAGTGGATTGCTATCTGTATTAACTATACTGCTTCTACCCTGCTGAAGCCAAGGGCAGTACATGGGAGCAGAATATATCCTCCTGACAGAGGATATAATTGGCTTTTCTTTTTTCTCTTTGAAACCCTATTTGGAGAAGGCAGGGGGCAGGGAGGAGGGTTGCTGTCCTTTGAGATAAGGAGCTTGAATCTTCTTTCCTATGTCCAGGAAACTAGTGTTACGTGGTTTGGGAAATCTTTTCTCTTCTGGGCCTCTTTTTGGCAGCTTAACTACTAACTCAAGTAAAGTAAAGGAGAGAGATTACAGATACTGTCTTGGAAAAGTAGATGCTCTTCTTTGCTCTTTTTTAAAAAAAAAAACAAAACTTCAAACATTCTTTGCCAGTATTTGGGGGTTTTTGAATATGAAATACCTGGTGCTTTTGCAGTATTATAACAGCATAATAAGTTAATAGTTATTATTTTTGTTATCATATGTTACTGTGCATTTATTGCAATGACGGTTACTCTTTTGTAATGGCTAATTTTCCCTCCTCTTGAGGTGGAATGTTGTATAATGTTACATGAAGTACCATGAGATACATCTCAGATTAAACTATGTTCATAATGCAATACAGTAGCATACCAGTTATTCAAAGAACTTGTGTGACACTAAATTTGTCTGGGTGACTCAGTTTGTATCATGAGGAGTCACTGCCAGACAGGAAGACATGTACAGAGAGAAGTTTGGATAACCAGAATCATACTGTGAGTATTTAGGGGTTTTGTTGACCAAATCCCTTATATGTAGAAAGGCTATATTTCTTTTTTGTTCATTTATAGAAAGCCTCTTTAATATTACACTATCACATGAATTTACTGAACAGATATTGTATTATAAGCCATTACTTTTGATCTTGTCATGAACAGTAGATTTTAGATAAGTGGCACCAGCACAAAAAAGACCCCAGACTGAAAAAGCCAATTTGCAACAAGAGAATGGCTGAGCTCTAATGTTGAATAATAATTTTATTTACTCATTGTAAACAGTGTTTCTTAAAAGGAAAAAAAAGTAAACCCTTAAGTTTTAAGCTCTCTTCCTAGATCAGAAAATATTCAAAGCATATCTTATATGTATTTGCTTACCACTGTTGTCTAATTTTTATGTCTTTTGTCTTTGTTAGCCCAAGGAAAATGGACAGATATGATGATTTTGTGTACCAATGATTTAATTTTATTTCATTTAATTTCATTTTTTTACTAGCCTTGAAACACTATTCTTCTCAGTATGCCTTGTACCAATCAAGATCAAGAAAAATCCAACTTTCAATTAAAAAATGCCTGCAATTGTCTAAGCTGTGTTGCCTAAATGAATGAGAATTATTGAAGTGTCCTACAGTCTCTCTGGAGATTTTGCTTTGTAGAGGTGTTTCCTGTGGAATTCATCTTAGAGAGGGGAAGGAATTTAGATGTCATTTATATGCATATGTGTATGCTCACTGAAGTGATTTTGAAGGTCTTATGTATGCACGAAGAAACTGGAGAAATTAGATATTTGGGAATGGAAATTGGTGGTCTTCCAGGCAATATTGGATCTAAAAGTGCTAAATCCTTTAATAAATAAACCTTGATTCAGACTGGAATGTCTTGGCTTGATCTTAAAGGTGATATTATGAGGGACTTCTAGCTGTTGACTAGCCTCAAAGATAATTATCTGCACATTCCAATCTTGTTCTGCCATCAGCAGTGCCTGAGGTCTAAATGGAGCAAATGTTATTTCCACTAGAAGTATATTATATTTAGACTATCCTCATTCCCAAACATTTCAAAAAATATTTGCATCTGACTGGAAATACAAAGAATAAAATAATAAAATAACTTTATAACCTACTTCTTAGAGTCCTGTGTGCTTAACACAGGAGCCATAACTTCAGCCATTGTAGGCAGTTTTCTAACTATGTCATCATATGTTGTGAGCACACAGTTAGTTATATCGTTGGTGTTACTGTTTTTGTTAGGCTGTGGATGAAAGAATAAGTTTTTCTTTGAACATTTTGGAGGTGAGATCTCTTAAAACACATCAATACAATCTTGAGGATTTTGCTCCTAATACAGATTAGATGCTCAGCAAATTTCATTTACTGTATTATGTACTGGAGCTAATTTGAGAGACTGAATAGCCCATCTGAAACAGTATATATGTAATTTAAGCATTAGAGTGTCATGTTTCTGTGTCAAGCACCTTGAAATGGTTGGAAATGCTCTTCTGCCTTAAAAAACTGCCTACTTAACTCATAGTACATAACTGCTAACTAACACATGATAAATCTAAGAATTTTTTGTTTGTTTGTTTCATAAGTTTTACCTGCACAAGTAAAATAGAAATTTGATTCTTTAAAGGACTTAACTGCTCAGTATAGCAGAGACTTCCATAATAAAGTTTGTCTGTGAGACAAAGGCCTGTACAAAGTGGAGAAAGAAAGCAAGCATTAATTTATAACACGCTGTGTAAACATGTAAACGCACTCTAATGTAGTTTTAATGTATCCTTACTTGTAGGATTGTGTGTTCCTTGGATAGGGACTCTAGATCTTAAAAAACACTCCAAATGTACAACTTGCTGTGGACATAGTCATCTCTATCCTCTGAAACCGATCCTGTCTTTGGGTGAGAGCGACTTAAGAATAATAAAAGATACATCCTGTTGAGAACTATTATACAGAATATGAACAGTGGCAGGGGTGTTAGTTTACATGAGAGGTCAAGCAGATCCAAAATACAGTTCTCATCAAGACCAGTTTAAGCTTCCCGGCTGTAAGTTTTGTAAGTCCTGTCACAGCTTGTCTTCTTAATGCCCATATATTTTCCCTCGAAATAGAGTGAATAATATCAACTTGTAGATCTGCATGTTTTCTGTTTATACTCTCCAGCATTTTGCCTCATGTGGAAAGAGGCTTGAGAGACTAAGAAGGAAAACAAACTTTTAGCTGAGGAATAAAAGGCAGCTTATATTAGTTAAAGATTCTGTTACTACTATGCGTTTTTTGATCTGGTGAGAAATATTGTTGTTCTCATCAAACTTTGCCTAATGTATTTTGCCTAAAAAAGTGTAGTTGTATAAAACTTAGGCTTTTATATGACTGCCCATTGCTTTGGTATCTAAATAATGCTCATACAAGAACAGTTACAAAGGTAAAATCTTTAGCAAATTCCATAGAGCAATTATTATGGTTGCCCAGTTCAGGCCAAGACTTTATAATACAATTTCTCTTAGTTTTCTTATTATAAACTGTTAATTACTTTATCTATACAGAAACTTTCTTCATACTACCTCTAAATAGAATTCCTGCATCTAATGAGGCTGCCTTTCATAAGGATTCCTGTTGTAATGTAATGTGAAGTGCAATTTACGAAGCATGAAAGCTCTGTCTAAATGTTGACAGCTGCTGTTCTTCAATATTTATTCTAGCAGATGGCAAAAAGTGCTTCTAATCACTAAATGAGAAAAGCTGCCTTTCCCCAGTTATTGAGCATATAACCCACAAAAAGGCTGAGCAATAACTACTTGGTAATAGTTGGGAAATAATTTAACTTCTGTAGGGAAGATCTGTTAGAATATTTCAACTGTCACCTCGTTGGGCTGAGAAGATAAAAAGGCAAAGACATTTACTTAAGTGACTACTGAGCATAATTTGGAACTGAAGCACTCCAAGAATAATATGGAGAAATGCTCCAATATGACCTAGACCAGCAGGTTGGGAAGATGAAGTGGAAGAGGAAGATTTGGTTCAGCAAATTCTGGGAGCTTGCTAAAGAGGCAGCTCTATGATATTTATTCCATCAGAAGCCAAAAGGGACTAGAATGGACATAGAAAATTGAATTGCAGAGCATCATAGCGGGGGAGTACTCGTGGACAGTTGTGAGAGGGAAGACGCAACGAAATTTATGGAACAGAGAGCTAAGCACCATTTTCTATTGTCTTTTTCTCTTATTTTCTTGTACCTGGTAGATGTTGGGATAATATAAGTACTCTGGAATAGTATAGTGATAAGATGAATAGGGGTGTAAGTATCATAATCTTCTCCTCCGCTTTTTCAGTCTAGCGAAACAAAATCTATCACTCGGTAGAAATACATTGCCAAATGCATATTTGGCTAGTATATCATTAACTGCATGAGGGGAGACAAACAAAAAGTCTAGGTGCTGTGGAACTTTGAGTTACAGTATTTGCATTTTTATGGTTAGGCCAAACTCTCACAAACTGATGTGACAGAATTGAAATCTTTGGTTTCATTGTAGGTGATGCAATAGTTTAAGTGACAGCTCTTTTTCTTCATCTGGGCATCCTCACTAAACTTTGTTTTGGTTCAGTGATAGTCAGGCAATGTGGTTTTGTTGCTTGGAAAAGAGCAAGTTCTGTAATTCAGCATCTTTGTTTTTCCCAATAATGTTTTTATTCATTGTTAACTGCTGCTGTATTTCACAAAGAGATGGAGATGATTTTTTCAGGAGCTAACCTGGAGTAAAAGCGTTGTTATAAAGTCTTTTTACTTCCTCTTCCTTCCTTCAGATAGTGATTGAGGAAAATTTTTCAGTTTCAGAAGGACAGTATTTCTTGGGCTATCTTCCTGCCCTTGTCAGCGTTCTCTCCCCCACCTGATTTTCTTCTCCCATCTTTGTAATCATAGCGAGCCATTCCTACAGAGTTTCTTTTCTGCATACTCTGTGTGTGTATAATTGTGCACATTCTGTATCTTTGCAACTTTGTTCTGCAGCATTGCATGCTGTCTGTGCAATTATGTGTAAGGATCTGTTTAGCTGCTGCATAGTTTCCTCCTCAGTTAGTGTGCCTGCAGCATTGTGGAGGCATCTGTGGGCTCTCTTACTGCCTTCTCAGCTTCTGCTAAGTGCCGGCAGCCCTGCTCTCAGAGGCAACAGGCTGTGCAACCACCCTCACATCTGGCTGCCTTTTTGCACAAGTAGTATTTCCTGAGACTGTTGTTGAGTTCAGTTTGGCATCCTGCTCCTCCAGCACTGCTTCTTCCTCCCACAGGGAATTTCCCTCTAGCGTGTTGATTGAGGGGAGGCACTGTGATCTGTGACTGATTTATCCAGTAAGCTTATTACTGTATAGTAGGTGTGGGGATAGTTTCATGAACAGGGAGCTACTATTTAAGCAAGATTTCTATTTAGCGCTCTGAAAATTTGACATGCTGATTGTAAACTGCCTTCATAGAGGAATTCCTGCTGACAAATTCTGGGTCGATATTTTTGCTCCATCATGTGATCATTCCTAGCTTATCATGTGTTAATAATGGAGTCCAGTTATCAGACATTTTGTTGCCCCCCGCAGACCTCCCCTGGCTGTCCTATGGGCTATCCTATCCTGGACAGACTCATAAGCACTTCAGTTCTGTTCCTATTGACTGGTCTCTTCCTGAAGTGACCCTCGAAAGCAGTTTTTAATCATTATTTCTGTAAGAAAGATTTCCTTCTAAGGAACCTTTTTCCCCAGAAAAGTACCAGAAATGACACAAAATATATAACCTTTATTTTTAGGGCTTAAGTGCAGCTTATTTGACCTATGACAGAGCCCATATTGATAAACTTGTGTTGCTTATGTTCGTACCACGTCTGAAACAATTAACTGAGTCAACTGTTTGTAGTCCTGCTCCCTGTGTTCTCCTGTACTTCACCCATGGCTCTGGTTAAATTTGAGTAAGGACGTAACTACGAATTGCTATACCAAGTAATAAAATTTTTCTTGATAAGAGTGATCTGCAAATGGGTGTGCCGGAGCCAGAACTTGGCTCTTAAATATACAGACATACCATGACTTTTCTTAAGGTTATTTATATAGTCGATATTGCATTATATACAATAGGAATTAATTTTAGTTTTTAAGCATATAGCATGTCCCTGCCACTGTGACTTTTGTAGGTGTGCCAAGCCAATAAAATATTGCATAAATAATTTTAGATTAAAAATGCCATAGAATTAAGTAAACAGGGAAAGATGATCTGCATTAAGAGAAGAGTGCAGATGCAGCTTCTTTGGGCATTCAGTACTCACATGAACACTATGTTAAAAGTCACAGTACGAAAGATGATATTAAATTTCTTTGGTGCAGAAGCTATACCTTGTTACCAGTTGCATGAACCTATTTATCTTGCTGCATATTAATATTATTTGGCTTGTGTCAAAACTAGATAGGAAACCTTATTTTCTGAGATTTCGCACATAAAACTATCCAAGTCTTTTCATACAATAATGTTTTCACTTTAATAAATCTTACTTGCTATTTCACAATATGTAAGCACATTGTACTGTGTGGAGAAACTCTTATGTACATAAATTACCTGTTTGCAGTAAGACTTTACACATACTATGTGAATCTCTGCTGCCGTTGGAAATATTCTAAGGGAGAAGCATTTCTAACTTTAATAATATATTGGGGTTATGGTTTAAAAGCAGTGGGGAAGTAGCTTTGTGCAGTGTAACCTAACAAGTGTGCTAAGAATCAACTTTTGGCAAGAAAACTCCCCATTTGCCCTCTCTCCCTGAAGCTGACCTGGTGGATGAAATAGTAGATGTGTGTATGATTCTAGGCATGCCTTCTCCAAAGATCAACATTTGTACACACTTTAGTCACCTTTTATACGCAGTGCTATTGACATTAACCAGAGAGGCCGGTCTGACAGCGCTGTACTTTAACACCAGCTAAAGAGTTGCTCTGCTCTACTTGCATGGTTTATCTAAAAAGACTCAACACTGAAATCACACAGCGTAATTGTTTTCAGTCTATAAGAGTTCTCCTCCAGATACAATATCCTGTAGGACAATTGAGTCCTACTGAAATCAACATATGTTCAATAACTAATTCAATTACATATTTTTTTATATTTCTGAAAACAGCTCTGTAGTTTTTCAATATATTATATCTAAATCTGCTTTCATTTGCACAACTGTAAAAGACCTTTAATGCTACTTTTGTAATTAGGTTTGCACAGTATCAAATAAGTGTAAGTTAGAGTAGAACTGAGGCCACCGGCGATTTAAAACAATCACAGACTTGCTCAAATGAAGCTCACTGGAAAAGGAGAAAAAACTAGTAAGATATGTCAATGAAATAATTCATTTTCAAACTAAATGAAAAAAATTAAAAAGATGCCACTCTTTCTGTAAAAAGTGGAATTGCACAATTGCTCAGGTGCTTGGTCTTGTTTCCATTACAGTGCATGTCTGGATGACTTCTAGAGTTGAATGAGGCTGACAGTGAGTTAGGCCTCGTCAGTGTGAAGTTTACCTTGGACAAAGAACATTTGTTGACGGATTCTTGCGACACTTTGAATACTGTATCTTTATTGACATGGTCTGAGGTGGGGTTTTTTTCTAATTCATATAGCATTGCAAAATCAGAATGTGATATTAATTACTTCATCATATAACTGTATTTTGCTGCTAATGAAAGAGCTTTTCTTTGGGATAAAACATTCCAGCTGCATCTGCGAGGAGTATTCTGCTGTTTTGCCCATTCTTTTAAGTTGCAGGGGGTCACATTCACATTTTGACACTGGGTTGTCATACAGTGTTTTCTAGTTGAAAGTAATTCAGAATACTATTACTGGAGGCCAGTTGTGTTTCACAAGGTGAAGTGTTTAAATAGATGACAATATTCCTAGGACTGCAGTGGAAGCATCATTTTTGTCTGCACTTTTGAATAGTTTATGTTTCCATCTGTCTAGAAACATAACCCTAGAGCACAGAGCTTAACATTATTTACAGCATCATTTTCGTTTGATTTATAGAAATATAAATATATACTATATGTTATATGTTATATAACATATATTATCCTAATAATTAATAATGATTAAATAATAACTTAATAATNTTTTGGTTTGGCTTTTTAAACTGATTATTATTCTATTCAAGTGATTATTACCAATATTTTCCAAAATTATTTAATTATGTTTTTCAATTATAGGTGAAATCACTATATTAATTGGAAAACCAGGTAATGAATCCAAGAATTACATTGTTGTGGTCCTATATTTTATTGAATTACTGAGATTTAGAATAAAAGATGATCAAAGTTCTAACTGCCAGTATCAAGAAAGTTAATCATTTTAATACAGTTGCCAGAACTGACTTGCAAAATCTTAAATTAACTTTGTAAAGACTATTACATTATTAATCCTTCCACTTAGGATACGTATTTCTTTTAATCTATGGGAATCTGCTAAATTCTAGAATATTTTTATGTAGAGATGGACATATGTCTCTATCATAACACCATGCTAATATAAATTAACATAACTGGTAGCCACCATGGGACAGCCAGCAAAGAAATACTAAAGAAAGTAAAGTACCTTCTGTCCCTGACTGTGGTCCCTACAAGTCTAGATGGGAAATATGTGCTATATCTATACCGTCTCTCTTCTTTATCTGAATAAACTAAAGCTCATGTATTACTAACATAGCACTAGGCAAAAGAATTAAAATATTTTAAAACCTTCTTTATGTTACAAAGTAATCTCAATAATGTTTCTGATTTCAAATTCTGCAGCATGGCATCCCATTTGATAATCGTGCTGTTGTGTTCCCATGGAGACGGCAAGCCATTTTAGTGCTTCTGGTAATTTGTGTTATACTACTACTGCATTGCTGGTTCATATCATTGGGCCCTACTTGTCTAGTCTATTATGATTTTTAGAAAAAACAACCCCAAGCTGAGAATGAACTATTACCCTGCATTTTATAAATGTTCTACTTAATTTTCTGTCAAATCCTTCGCTTACAATATTTCTTTTAAAGCTTATATACATTCTAGATTATGGTTACTTTTTTCTTCTCTGTCAATATCCAAAATTGTGAGAGACAACATGTGTCTAATTTCTTTGTTTGGAAAGGTTGAGGAACATCAGCCTCCATAACTATGCTGGTTTTGTTAGACCTGTTTCCTGGGTTTAAAAGCTGTGATGTAAGAAGTCAGAGGCAAGGAATTTGGCTATGGATGACAAATGGGATGGGAAGAGCATGGAGGGGAGTTTATTTCCATGTCTTGCAAAGCTCAGTATGACACTTTGCTATGTCTGTTTGCTTTTGTGAAAAACACCTTTGTAATGAAACTGTTTAGGCAGTTCTACTGCCTATACTGGAGAAATTCCCATTAGAAACAGAAAGGAACAAGGTATTTACAAACCATATTGCAGGACAGTGTTGGCAATTTTAAGAGCAGTAGGTCCACATGACTTGTGTTGGACCTCCTGTAGGTGTGTAATTGAATTAGTCATGAGATAGAGTGGTTCTCTGCGTGGCCAGCAGCCGCTGGTACAGAATCCTGGGATGCCTGGCACTCATCCTTCACTAGGCAAAGCATAGGCAATCCATTAGTGTAAAAAGCTGAAGTCTCCAGCCTGTGAGTCAGAAGAGCTGGTAAGTGGATATTTGTATGTATGAATCCAGGTTTTTATCTGTTTTCCCTCATCTCTGTGAATGTGTTATCTATGTCCTTTTAGTCCAGTGACAGAATAAATTTGTAGGAAAGAAACAAAGAGAAACTTGAAGGAATATAGTCTTTCTTTTTTTGCAGTCTCATGCTTAATCATGGGGAAAAAACCCAAATATAGTTTTTATTAAATTAATCTTCACAGAACTGGAGATAACTAAAATTTATGTAGTGTATAACTTGGCAAAAAAAAAAAAAGGAAAAAAGAAAGCACCTTTGAAAACAACTGGATGGATTTTTACACTGACCGACTTATTATAAAAACACAGCTCACAAACTATTATGGTCATCCAGTACAGGTTTATGTTAAACCTTTTTTTTTTTTAATCTATAATGGTTAATATTCTTGTATTAAAGAAAAGTGAAGAATCTATAAGTAAGTAGTAGGATTTATTTTGTTTTACTACATAAAATTCATAAATGATCTGTGTGTACTAACACAAGATTAGGTTTTAAATTAAAGTAAGTATGGAGGTTTTGTATAGCTACTGATACTTGAAAAAGTCAGTTAGGGAAATCCAAAACTCTTGTATTTATCACTAATATTGTTGCTAAAATGAAGTGCCATGAAGTGCCTTTAAAGATAGTAATACTAATAATACTAACCTTGATTGCTGGAAAGTTGCCAGCTCTTCGTCATCCTGCAGAAATATATTATACTTGAACTGAGAAAACATGCCATGGTCCCTCCCCCTCCTTATTCCCACAAACTGGAACAGTATTATGTTAGCATGAGTTGTGCTGAGCCGAATCCAATCTGGAATTAAGAATGCTCCAGGGCATTTTTATAAACTGTCATTCATTTGAACTCTAACCTTCTTTAATTTGCAGAATCTGGTAACACAGATGTATACTTCAGCCACATTCATTTCTTTTTCTTTTCTTATCTTGGTGTGAAACACTGCTGATTGGACTTGAAAATGTGAAGCTGCAGAAGAAGTAGAAAATGTTCATTTAAAATAGACTCAAAACCCAGAAAGAATTATAGTAGTTTAGTTTGCTGGTTTTCTGCCATTTTGAAATGTAAACTTAATTCTAGTACTGATTTTAATAAAATCCTTGAAGTGTTGAGGTCAGTTAGGCTTTCTGAAAGTATGAAAAAAAAGTAATGGCTTTTATTAGAAAATGCAAAGGATAAAATGAGGCCCTTGTCTTGCAAAGGGGAAGAAAACCCAGTTAATAATGCATTCAGGGCATAGAGTACTTACTAGCAGAGAACTTTGTATTCCAGGAGGTTCTCACAGTAAACTCTTTCAAAACATGTATTCTTATTAATTCTTTAGCTGGTATCTAAAATGGCAAAGTTTGTGGTTAGAAGTAGTTAGACTAAGAGAGAGAGCGGGGAAAAAAGGAGCAGGCTTTCAGGCACTCACTGTCTTGCCAGGCTGGATCAGGAGCTGCCCCTCAGCAGCCTCGAGGGAGTTTGGAGATGTTAACTCCAACCTTCCCAAAAGGTGTCGCTGCAAGGCAGGGATGCTGCAGGAGGGGGCTGCGCCGGCGCCAGCGGCTCTGGAAAAACATCGACGTTGCTTGCACAGTGGCAATGCCTGCCCTAGCTTCAGCCTGTGAAAGCATTTGAAATGCTGCTTCGATTTTAGAACACGTTACTGATCAACAACAATTACTTTGGGAGACTTTTCTGTATTTCTGTGTAAATAAAGGTCTTGAGGATGCATATGTGATAATTAAGGTAGAACAGATGCTTCAGTTTGGGAGGAAAATGAGATATCACAGGTAACAAATATGGTCATGAATACAGACTTTGTCTTGATCCTTTGTACAATGATAAGAAAAGTGTGTAAATGTGTTACTAGGTCATTATTGAACTGATACTTCAATAGGGGACTCAGTTCAATAACTGGAGAGTGGAAAAACTAAAAAGAAACTGGAAGGCAGGGCCATACCAGTGCTTTGGAGAGGGAAGGACTCCTGGAAGCACATTATTCTCTAGATGAAGTGCCCCTAAATGCAGCAAAAGAAGCATTTGCCATAGGTCAGAAAGCTAAAATTTTGCACTAGTAGTACTGGATTTGTTTCCATTTCTTACAGTAGGACTAAGAGGTAGTAAATCAACGTTAACCCTTAATTTTTTTATGCCATCATTTTAATTCTAATATCAAAGAAGAGAACATGTGCTTACATTAAAAATTTGGTTTGTGTTTTACAGTGCTTTTTTGCTCCTAGACTTTTATATCTAGATAATACGGCTTTCAGTGTTTAAAGTTAATTTTCCATTGTAATATTTCTGCTACGGCTATATAATAAACATGCTAAGATGACTGTGTGTACAACTTCAGCATTCACACATTTACATTTGATAGTAGTTGATGAAAAAAAACCCCAACAGTTTCTTCTGCACATGCCTGCCAGTTGAATTCTGCTGTAGGTGTTGGTGAGACAGTTAACTGGGAAAACATACAACTTTGAACTTGGGTCATATTCAAAAAATGAAGGAAGAACTAGCTGGAAAATATTGTGTTGAAAGTGTAAATGAAGGTATAACTTTCAAGTCTACACGTGTTAATGATTTGTGGTTTGAAAAAGTTTTCATATTTAAATTTTTAAAGTTTTTTTCCCTCTCTTTTAAACTTTGATCTCTTTTGTCCCATAATATAAGAGTATGTTGTTATTATACATTAACAAATCCACAGCTTTGTTTTCCACAAGTCTTTAATTCCATTAAATGTTTTAAAATGTAACTGATGTGATATATCAGAACTTAGGTAAGCATTCAGTCAGTCAACAGGTTGGGTACTAAATTCAGCTGAACCTGTAGGAAACAGAGGGCAATGATACTAAAGATACAGAAGTGCTGCTATTCTGCCTTTTTATGTTCTCCTCTGCCAAACAAATCTGCAAGTGTGGGGTGACTTGGTGTTTAAAGATACTGTCTCAAAGCAAGAGTCTGTATGAATGAATGGCTTTGCAGTCTTGAATCCTTACTACTGTTCCCATTAATGTATGTTGCCTGGAATTAGCTAACAGGCTGGAGGCTCAGCAGAAACTATATTCAGTTTTAAAAAAACACAAGGATGAGCCTAAGAAACAACCCAAGAAAACAGGGAGAAATGTCATATTATGTTTTAGTAGTTGAGTCTCGTCCTTGTTGGATACAGCATGGGTTTGTGTTCTTGTACTAAAACAGGAAATGAAGTATCTGGTGTTATATTAGAAATTGAGTATATTTTTAAAGAAATATTATCTGTCTCTCTCGTGGGGTTTGTTTGTTTGTTTTTTCCTGGGACTTAAGTGCAAATCCAGCTTTTTTTTTTTTTTTTTTTTTTTTTTTTNTTCTATTGTGAAAGTTCACTAGGTAGTCATTTTACAAAGATATCTAAAGCCTTCATCTTTCTTCATGATTTTCTTTAGTGGAATCTTGCACCTGCACAGACTCTACTGTACAATTTGCACTCCTTGGTATTTCATTTATATCAGTATTACACTGGTTTTACTTTCTGAGTGGAAGGTTGAACATCAGTAGTTTCAATGCTATTGGTAATTCTGATTCTGCATTCGTGAAATATAACTTCTTACGCACTGCAGGATATCAGACGTGTTCTGGTATTCCATTATTGGAGTGTTTATAAAGATGCAGATGCAGCTGGTGTAGAAGGAGTAAGTAATCAGTGTATCATTTTCAAACAGGGTGTGAGTCCTCATTATATTTCAATGAAGACTGTATTATTAATTTTGCTTTATTGAACCTGTTACATAGGAGGCAATGTGTGTTCAAATTGAAACAAAAATATGTGGCTTATAAACACTGATTGCATGCTAGTAGGATTTAGATAACAACAAACAACAATTAAGCACGAACTTGGGAGAAAACATCTTATTTTCTCTGTGGATGCACGGATTATATGACCACAGTGGAATATTGTCAGACTTTTCAATACATCAGCAAAAGTGAACACTTTTCAATGACTTGCATAACATCAACAACTGGAATATATCCTCTCTCCCATTTCATTTTATTTAGATGTTCTTCCTGAAGTGTTGGCTAATTTATAAAATGTTAATATTTGGACAAAGGAGGTAAGAAAGAAAATACAGGAAATACGACATTCATTATTTAAATCATTATATCTCATAAAAACAAATTAAAGCTGTTGTTTCTGTATGTTTTAATGTAAACTGTATCATTTGAATAGGGGGAAATCATACTGCTGTCCTGGTTATCAGAGACTATTTGTGACCCTCTGGTTCTGTGAATATAATGATCTACCCCACAAGTAAATTTTCTTCTGCCAGGCAGGTGTCATATGTAGTCTCCATTCTTTAGTGTGTTCTTTAAATAATGTGGTAGACCATGTCATACACTTTTTTTACTTCTGAATTTTGTTTTCTGAAAAGGTGAAGGTTTTCTGAATTGCTGCAATAAGCAATTTATCCTACATCCAGTTGACATTTACCAACACTGAAGAAAGAGTGGGATCACCCTAACTTTCCTGTATTTCATACTTCAGAGATTCTCACAGTTCTCATGAGGCAAATAGCTTGGTTGTTATTAGAGCAGTAACAAACATTTAAAGTTCAGAATCATAGAATAATTCAGGTTAGAAGGGACCACTAGAGGCAATGCAGTCTAAAACCCTGCTCAAAGCAGGGATAACTTCGAAGTTGGATCAGATTCTCCAGGCTTCATTCAGTCAAGATCTGAAAATATCCAAGGACTGGAGAGTCTACAGCTTCCCTGGGCAACCTGTTCTGCACAGAAGGTTGTGCATTTTTTGAATGAAAAATACATGGATCGACATGACAAGTTTTATATTAAAATATATAGCTACATCTGCATCTAAAATTTCTGAAATTACTATTATGATGAGTTACCACCACCCTGAATTTAAATAACATAAATGGTGCAGAAAATATTTATAAATTGTGTCTGTATGTGGCAGTGGCCCAGGTTAAATAGGTTTCTTGCGATCTGTGTTAGTTCTGTTTTGTATAAATGTTTCTTATTACTCAATGGATTAATGGAAACATTAAGATTTTTTTGTATTTAAAGACTACTTTTGATGTTAGTTTTTAAAACAGTTAAGATAGGAATGGATTTGAACAGCCATTTACTTAAAATAATTCCTTTTGTGTGGGTTTTTTTTCCTGGATTTATATAGATTTAAGATTTACTTATTGTAAAGCAGATGGACCTTAAAAAGTTCTCTCTCTCAGGTAGAAGAGCTGATGAATGCACTCGAAAAGACTAGACAAGAATTAGATTCTACCAAAGCCCGTCTTGCCTCAACACAGCAGTCTTTGGCTGAAAAAGAAGCACATCTGGCTAACCTGAGAATAGAGCGAAGAAAACAGCTTGAAGAAATTCTAGAAATGAAGTAAGTACATTGATTTCTCTAATTTCTAGGAAAATTAAAATTACTGCTTTCTTGCCTTAAGAAAAGGGTTTTTTTTCTGTAAGCATTTTTTCCATGTTTATATTTAAGTCTGAATCTAAGGACTTCTAATAGTTGTAAGACTGTTAAATTCCTTCTAAAATATGGAAATGCAAAAGTCTTTGTTTTAGAAGTACTCAACAATTGACATGAGAAGAATTTTTTGAAAGCTGTCCATGAAACTTCCATGAGAAACTCAGGGTCTAAAGCCCCATCTTTCAGTGGGAATTCCATGTTGGAGTTTCCGTTAGTGTCAAATTCAAGGAAAGGGCTTTATTAACTTTATATGGATGGTGAAAAGTTTATTGCATTGAATTGGGTAAAAAAACCCCGCAAACCCAAAACAACAAAAGCCTATTTGCATACACATTATCACTATATATAAGTGTACAGAACTGAAGAAGGAAGATAGACATAATTTGAATCTAACTTCCTACCCACAATAAAGGTAAATATCTGTAATTTTGGGATGTTAAAGCTCTGACATGATCTTTAAAATTGGCAAAAAATAGTGAACCTGTTATCACTTGGCTAGGCTGGTAAGTGTGTAGTTAGCATTCAACAGAGAAAATTCGCAGTTGTAATTTCGAAACTGTTTTATTGAGGAAGGAAAAAAAACCCCAAACACTTAAGCCATATATAACTTCTGCTAAGTTGTTGATGTCCTTACATTTTAAAGGAGGGTAAATAATCAGAAAAAATTATTTTAATAATGTTGTTGTAAATAAGACAAAGTGGAAATGGAGACACATGCTTACTAGAGTTTTATAAAAGTCGGTTTTAAGAATGGCTGCCATGTAATATAGGTGCAGAAATACTGTAATGTAAGCATGAGTGTTTCCAGTGAAATCAAAAGAACTTCTGCTTTTGACTTTAATGAGGTCTATATCTGTACAGAAAAATGGGAGCACATATGAATTAGAGAAGTATGTGATATTATATTCTATAAAAGATACATTTTTTTAGTTTTCTGATTTTCTTTTATATGTACATATTAATTAATCTATGATAACTCAGATGCTCAGTGCCAGTATATTTCATGCAGTCATCTATTTTCTGTATAGTGCTTTGGTCTGTTTCTTTGACAGCATGCTTGTTTTTTGTCCTAATGGTAAGATTTTTTTTTTATTTTATTATAATTTTCAATTATTGAGCAACATAGAGGGGAAAAAAAAGCAGTATCTTTAATTCTGTTATAGTGACTTTTTTGGTTGGGTACACAGAACCTCACAGAACTGTGTAAGGCATGTATCTTCAGTCTGGGAAGTGAGGTTGGCAAAAACTGGTGAAGTTTGACTTTTCTTTTGATAAAAGCTGTTGCATTTTATGAATAAAGGACTGAGTGGATGGTACTAGTGGTGAAAGACCCAGAATCAGAGGTCCAAGTTAGGAGTAGTTTGGAATCTAAAATGAGATATAAACATATAGTCTGTTTTTGCAGTATCAATTTTAAAAGTAAAATAGTGAAATTAGAAGAAAATTTTAAATTAGCATCTAAAAAATTAAATTAATAAAAGTTCCTAGTTAAATGTGTGTTGTTTTTTCTTTTCTTTGAGTAGTCATTAGTATGGTTGCTTTGTAAAAGACTTCTTTCTTATTTTTCTTTTTTGCCTTTGATTTCTTAATTGCCACTTTGTTAGCTGTGTAAACATGTAGACTTCTTCTGCCATTACGTTTTTTCTGTCTTCAAGAGAAGCAATTGTTCATATGCAGTTTTCATTTTTAATCCTGTACTGACCTAAAATTCATTTGAAATTCTAAGTTAATAACAAAACCCTTCTAACCACTAATAATAAAATACAATTAATGCATACTTCTTCCTACGTAGGCCGCAGAGAGTTACCAGCTTTCCCAGCTACTTAGCCCTGTGTCATTACTTGTAACAGTCTGATGCTCTAACTCGTATACAAATCAGTCCCCCTGGAATCTATGATTTAGCTAATAACTTAGAATTAGAACTCACTTTCATTGAAAACCCCATATATTCTATTACTATTTTTAATTCTGTCCTAACTTTAGTTCCTGTGAAATATGTTACAAAGCTGAGTTCATATCAGATGGAATCAGACAGA
>WAAD01023178.1:2471-23259 GCA_013389945.1 Fregata magnificens
TTCTGGTAAGGCAGGAAGGAGACACTCCTGCTTTTCTCTCTCTCACTGTATAGAGAAGGCTGAGAAGGATCTAGAGCCAAAGTCTTCTGCTTCGTAAGTGAAGATGCCAGTCATAGAGCTTTGGTGCACTCCTGCTTTTAGAGTGAAAGTACAAATTCCAGGTGCTGAAGTCAAGTTTAATAAAGGAGTCCAGCACCAGCTCCTAGATCAGAACCTAAAAATGAGAGCTGTAAATACATATCNTTGCATAATGCCCAAGGCCTTCTGTTAAATTCCTGACCCAGTACTATTCCCATTTCCCAATAAGATGTTGGCTTGGTATAGATGAAAACATTATATTCCATTGATCTCTTTTGCATACTAAAGCACTGGATGTTTGAGCGGGGGTAGGGTTTTTTTGTCTATGTTGAACGTCTTATCTGGAAAAAGAAAAATAATTTTATCTAACAGCTGTTCCGTATTAATTAGGTGATAGAGGAAATCAAGGAAAATTTATATCTGTTTAAAAATATGGAAGTAGAAGCAGGCATTCATTAGATCTTGGTTTATTAAAGCTTATTAAATGCCCTGGAAATGTGGTAGAGGAATCCAGTATGGACTGGCTATTTAGTATAACGCAATAACCCCATCATAGGATGATTTTATAAGCTTTTGTCATGAAAGTTTGACACAGAAAAGACACTACAAACATTTTTATGTATTTGCCTTGAAACTAGAATCCATACAGAAGTACAGAACCTTGAAGTTGCATTTATGTACCAGAAGCCATTTAAGTCTGTTTTCCTGCAGGGGCTTAATTTTTGCTTTATTTTAATTGTGCCCATTCTTTTTATTCTTTTATTGCACTGCAGACATTGCTATTGGTGCACCATTTGCAGGAGAAGACAGAAGAGGGAAGGTGCTCATTTACAATGGATATAGTAATGGGTTAAATACTAACCCTTCCCAGGTTCTCAATGGAGCGTGGGCCTCACAGTCCATGCCTTCGGGATTTGGCTTCACTCTAAGAGGAGACTCAGACGTAGACAAGAATGATTACCCAGGTAAGATTTTTCCATTAGAAAGGGAATTTCATACTTCCATTCTCTGGAAAATGCATCATGCCTAAACTGCTCCTTTTGGAAGGCAGAGGTCAGAATAAAGAACAGACATCTTTTGATAGTTCTACCTTGCTTTCCTGAGAGTTAAAATCAGACAAACCAAATACTCCCTTTCCTGTCAAAAGACATGATCAGAAAGGCAAGAAAGGGCTTAAATAGTTACATTAATGTAAAACATGTGAATTTTACAATAAAAAGCTTAACCCTTTCCCCCCACTTCCAAAAATTGAATGCTCTCAGCTTATTGAACTTGTAAGGTCTCCTTCATCCTGGCATTCTTTCTTAATTAAAAACATGTTGTGTTTAGAAGAAGAGATTGACTTGGTTGTGTTGCTAAGTTGTTTTTTGCTGTCCGAAGAGACACTGAGCTATATATAGGTTCTTAATGGCTTTGATTACATTACAAAAAAGCAGAGAGAATGCAAAGACATTGCTTAAAGGCAGATACTTAATTTGGGCCTTTCCATCCTTTTTATGTTTTCATTCTGCTATGTGGACTCTTCCTTTTTAGGTTAGCTTTGATTCTTCCTTATTAGTTTACCTGACATGCATTCAAATTTATCAAGTTTGTAACTTTAGTTGAGTTTTGCTGGGGAGGTATTTATTTTTTTAAGAGGCATGTTCGTAGCATCGTGAGTAGTCTGAATGTTGGAGCTATTTTAAATATGCTTGTATTTATTCTCTCTCTCCTCTAGAACCAAATCTGTTGTGTTACTTTTCATCACGATTCAGAAGCCTTAGCAAGGGTGTGCAGTAAAACATCATATTTTGTTATTGTGAAATGTTCATCCACATTAAATGCTAATAGTCTTTACTTCCCTAACTTACTATGAGATCACTTTAGTTAGCCTGGGTTATTTCAAGGCTAGTGTTCTTAAAAGTTGTATTGTTTCAAAAGTGAAAATTGTGATTTTCAAAGGGGCAAAAATGGGATCTCTCTTACCTTTTTGTGATGGATTATAAAAACCTTGAAAGAGGTATCTTTTTTCAAAAGCGGAAGAGAGTTTCTGGGAAGGGGTGTTTACAACAGAAATTACAGTTTTACAAACAGAAAAGCTGACTGCAGAGTAACAAAGTGAGGCTATCACAAGACTGAAGTGAGAGGATCTTTAGCATTTGAGAAAATAAAGGGGTTTAAAACACTGTTCTGACTTTTTGTTTGCATATTGTTGATGTTGCTATTAATAGTCTTTCATTGTCCGTGACTAATGAGGTTCTTTTGGACAACGGAACTCTTTATTAAAGTTTCAGCATTTAAACATTACCTAAAGCACCCACAGGGCCCCCCAGCAAAACCAAAGAAAACAGGATATTGCATTCCTGACATTTCTAAGATTGAAAAGATAGAGAGAGGGAAGGGAGAGATTCTTTCAGGTCTTCTTTGAGTCACATGGGGAAGAAAGAAGAGTAGAAGTCTAACTAGTGTATGAGCATACTTTATGTGGAGCATCTTTTAAGCTAATTTCTGAAAAGTATGGGTGATGGGTCTCGATCTTTCTAAATGTGTATTCAAGAACTGCTGTAGTCAATTCAGTTGTGAGATTTCTTGGAGTTATTCTACTTGTCATTGTTGGCTCCACTATGCATCCTACTTGCAGAATTTCACATTGTGGTATCAGCTCACTGTGTGTTAGATGGTTTGGTTTTATTACATGAATTACTTTTTGTAGCAAAAAAACCCCCCTGCATTTACTGTAACTAGCTTTTCCTTCCATCCCTCAGTAGAATATCTGGATGAGCAGTCCAAAGTACTGGTGAGAATCTGTCAGAAAATGACAGAAGAAAAAAACCTTACTGTCAGTCAAGCACCTCTTCCTTAATTCAGAAAGACTTGAAGCACCAAAACAGAGCTGTAAAAATAGCACAACCATGGCACAGTATTAAGACAAAAATAGAATGCCTTCCTATGGGAAAAAGGAAAAAAATGAAAGGAAATAATGTGGGGAAGTGCAGGTCCAGGACAAACACACTAGGCAATGAAGTATGTAATCCTTCTTGTGTCAAAGAGCTTTTCTTCTTCACCTCCTGATGGAAACGCTGAGGGGCCGCCCTTGTACAAGGAGGAAACAAGGGACTGAACTTGGAACGAATACAAAGGAAGTTTTATTTTAGATGTCAGCTGAGAGGCAGAGTATTTGCTGACTATAGAAGGTCTAGGAAACTAGCCTTTAATTTGGTGCTTCCCAAACTACTGGTCATGACTGTGATTCAAAGAGGTTTGTGAAAGATTAGAAAAAACTCTCAAAAATTTTCATTTAAGCTTTTTAATGTGTATATTATAAACCCAACCATTTTATAAAAAGAAAAAAGTAATAAAACCAAATTATGCTGACTCATCACTCTCAGAAGTTCAGTTCCCATAGACTGGGAAATGAGAGCCAGCTGTAACGTCTGGCTGCAGGTATAACCATGTATTGCCACAGTCTAAGGTGAGATTCTCCAAGCAATTAGCTCTTCCATGGCTAAAGTTCAAGTGTTGTGTGAACACAAATGAGCTCGTAAAGGGATCACGCTTACAAGAAGTTCAGGACTGACACCAGCTTGTGAGGGTTCATATAACTATAGCTGTGCTTGTATGATTTACTCAGGCCCTTGTGCCTAACATTGTTCATGAGGCAGGCATATGCCTGCTAGGAAATGAGAGGCTGAGAGTTGGGAGTTACTCTACCATTTCATTTTTAATGCAGTGTAGCATATTCAGAGCTTTTAGAGTTTCAGTCCTTCTTCTTTAAATCAGACCATGTATTGATGTTCTCAGAGCAGGTCACAGACCTGGAGGCCAGAAGATACCACGTGCCTGTGTGGCTTCTTCTCACGCACCACTGAGCTTCATCCTGGGCTTGCTGTATTGAGCACAGGAACCAGTGCTCTTAGAGACTGAGTTACAAATTGGGGAATACAGTTCCTAAAAAGTGAGGGTGAATCACAGTCAAATTTTTCTCCTATTGGACAAAGGTTAAATCCTCTCTTGGTTAGGAGTTCAATTCAGGCTGAGATCTACCTATTAGCCTTCTGGGAAAGAGCAGCCATTTGGTACAGGAGGTGATATCTTTGTCTCTTCATCCAAATGCCAGTATAAGCTCAGGAACAGAGAAGGAAATAGGGAGCAGACAAAGGCTGCCTAATACTCAGCGCTGTTCAAATCCCCCAGCTTTCCTGTGGATGGAGGAGTGGTTTCTCCTTCCTCCTCATCCTGCAACTCCTGGCCAGCAAAGGGAGAGAGACCACCTCCTGCTTCCTGGTCTTATCTGGGAAAGGCAGAGGAAGACCCTCTTGTCCCCCAGGACACCAGTTGGATAATAAATATGGGAGAAAACTGATCACAGACAGATTTAATGGTGGAGTAGCAGAGTAGGCAGGGAAGAACATAATACAGCCATACTGACAGAGATGAAAGGTCTGTCTAGCACCGTAGCATGTCTCCAGCAGTGGCCAACAACAGATGTTCATGAGATTGTACAGTTGTTTTGATATTTCCCAGAATATTCACCCAGCTCTAACCAACTGGAGGAGCAAGGCATCCCTGAGTCAGAGGTGGCATCTTCAAATTTAGTAGCCCTTGACAGACTCTTCTTCCATGAATTTGACCAGTCAGTTGTAGAACTCCTGTGAACTTTTGGCACCCACAGCAACCTGTGTCAAGGGGCCCCACAGCCTAACTGCATGTTTTGTGAAGAAGTAATTATTTTTGCTGCATCCCATTCAAGTCTTGAACGTTCCACTGGACAGTTTCTTTGGATGTGCCCTAGTTCTTACACTGAAGAGACAGATTCTTTAGTGCACTCTTTTACAGACCTCTGCCATACTCCTTCCCTCAGCCATATGTTTTAGCAATCCTGCAGAAGGAACCCTAATTTACTTAATTGTTCCTTGTGCAGAGGCAAATGGCATACCAGTTCTGCTGTACCAGATGATGGTTCAGTCTTGTCATCACTCCTGCCTCTTCTTCATACATTTTTATGTAAAGAGCGGTGTGTAAAGTATGACTTATGTCTGGCTAAAGCATTGCTTCTAATAAAGATTTTAGCTTTGACCTGGGTTTTGAACTTATCTGACATGAAAAACAGCTGTATCTTCTTGCAAGGGATGTCAAGGATAACAAGAAGGGCTTCTTCAAATACATCAGTAGTAAAAGACTGGGGAAACTGTGGGTCCACTGCTGAATGAGGTGGGGGCCCTGGTGACGCAGGATGCAGAGAAGGCGGAGTTACTGAATGCCTTCTTTGCTTCAGTCTTTACTGCTAAGGCTGGCCCTCAGGCATCCCAGCCCCCAGAGGTGAGAGAGAAAATCTGGAGAAAGGAACACTTCCCCTTCGTTGAGGAGGATTGGGTTAGAGATCATTTAGGCAAACTGGATCCTCACAAATCCATGGGGCCTGATGGGATGCACCCATGAGTGCTGAGGGAGTTGGCGGATGCTGTTGCTAAGCCACTCTCCATCATCTTTGAAAGGTCATGGAGGACAGGAGAGGTCCCTGAGGACTGGAGGGAAGCCAATGTCACTCCAGTCTTCAAAAAGGGCAGGAAGGAGGACCCGGGGAACTATAGGCCAGTCAGCCTCGCCTCCATCCCCAGAAAGGTGATGGAACAGTTCATCCTGGAGGTCATTTCCAGGCACGTAGACGAAAAGAAGGTTATCAGAAGTAGTCAACATGGATTCACCAAGGGGAGATCATGCTTGACCAACCTGATAGCCTTCTATGATGGCGTGACTGGCTGGGGAGATGAAGGGAGAGCAGTGGATGTTGTTTACCTCGACTTCAGCAAGGCTTTTGACACTGTCTCCCATAACATCCTCACAGGTAAGCTTAGGAAGTGTGGGTTAGATGAGCGGACAGTGAGGTGGATCAAGAACTGGCTGAACGGCAGAGCTCAGAGNAAGGCTGAGAGACCTGGGTTTGTTTAGCCTAGAGAAGAGAAGACTGAGGGGGGATCTTGTTACTGGTTACAAATATCTGAAGGGTGAGTGTCAAGAGGATGGGGCCAGACTGTTCTCAGTGGTGCCCAATGACAGGACAAGGGGCAATGGGCACAAATTGGAACACAGGAAGTTCCAGCTGAGTATGAGGAAAAACTTCTTTACTTTGAGGGTGACAGAGCACTGGAACAGGCTGCCCAGAGAGGTTGTGTAGTCTCCTTCTCTGGAAATATTCAAAACCCGCCTGGACGCAGTCCTATGCACCCTGCTCTAGGTAAACCTGCTCAAGCAGGGGGGTTGGACGAGGTGATCTCCAGAGGTCCCTTCCAACCCCTACCATTCTGTGATTCTGTGATTCCTTACTGAGAAGAAAATCAGAATTAGTACTTGACAAAACAATAATCCCAAATCTTTTTCATTGGTATCTGATTATGTTTTTGCAAGGAAATAAAGTGAGCCAGAAACTGTGGTCTGGCCTTGAGGCTACATGGCACAGCACAGCTCACCATCATCAGATTAAACCCTCCTGCCAACTGAAACGGGATGGCCAGGCTGCCTTTTGGGAAAGGTGCTTGGCCCAGGCTATTCCCCAGACCATTCCTGGTCTACTCTGGGAGAGTACTAACTTGCACACGCTAAAATCAGACCAGAGTCTGTGCTAACATTATAAAGATCTGGACAGTACCAACACAGTGCTCAAGCTCATGCCCTGGCTTTATTTTGATTTCAGTTGTGTAGCTACTCACTGCACAAAGCACAGGATACAGACAGCTGAATGGCCACCTAGTCAACATCGTACCTAAAAATGAAACTTTCTCTAGTAGGGTCAGCATGGAGACAGGGCTGCTTTTCCTTTTCGTTAGCAGTCCTGTCAGTGTAGTAACCATCTGTCTTCAGCTGCCCTGGCATAGATGTTATCACTATAACAGTAACAGACCTCTACTCTCAGCATTGTAAAAATACAGGGATTTTTCTGACCTTTCAACAGGGAAGATTCAGTTTTTGTTATTAAGCACATCTCCACAGCTTTCCAGGGAAGGACTTCAGTAAATTGTGTCATACTTGCAGACACTCCAGATGTTATGTGCCCAGAACTGTTCTTTTATCAACAGAGACAGGGGTGATAATATGGTAGTCCCTGCTTTGCAGGCTCAGAGGTAGCGGGAAACTTTCAGCCCTGGGAGACAGAAGAGGCAGAAAACTGTGCTGATCATCCTAACAGCTGTGTTGCTCTAAAAACATTCAGCTTCCCTCTCTCTGTGTTGGTGTTACATCAGCTTCAGCCCCAAAGGAGCGCTGTTCCTCATCTAGCAGAAGAATTGCAATGCCAAACAGTGGTGATGGTGGTAATGAATAGATGGATGCTCCTTTCTCTGTAGTCATGTAAGAGTTAGGCAGAACCTGACCAAACTTTATAGTCAGATAACTCTAGTGAGACGGAAGCAGTAAGAGGAGGGCAGATTAAGCATGTCAGTCAGATAGACTGAATGTACCAAGCCAGCTCTGTGCTTTTTAATGTGATTATTTAGGGGAACAAGCAATGTGCAGCTTTCCCAGTCTTCCAAGCATGACACTGACAAGCTTTGTACCATACTTACCTGAGATACTCAGTATCTCTCCAGTATACAATATGTACCCAGTATTTGAAGGAAAAGACCAATTAATCCTCTTAAGGTACTTCTGCACTATAAATATGCTGTTCTTTGGTGCTGAACTGTCACTGAACAGTCCTTGTCCATGCTATCAAACTCACTTTCTTGCCAAAACAGGGTTGCTGCATGCTCTCTTTTGGAGACTAATAATTGGCATGGGCCAACTGCTTTAGGGCCATTGTAATGATACCACCGCAGAGAGTGCAGGTATGGCACACAGGCACATTCTCTGGCACTAATTTACTAACACTGACGTAATTGTAACATCTTTCAGCAGATGATCCATTTCACAGTTTTCTGACAACTCATGTTCTAAGGTCGTACTCAAAGGAGAGGATCAAATCTCACTTATGCTGCTATAGTAAATACTGACTTAATGCAGTTACTCTGGCAAAGCAGCATCGTGCTGTATCTGAGGCCATACTGGCAAGGCCCATTACACAGTTTATATAGCCATGGGATTCTCTGTAATAGCAGCTCTTCAAGGTTTGCCCAAGATATTCAGAAATCACTGCCTCAGCGCAACCTTCCTTGCTGTCTTCTACACTGAAATATCTGAGCAACATAATGGTAACTTTCAACACAGCTTCCACTCCACTCCCCAGTAAATCTGGGGCTTCTAGGGCCCCTTTGCTCCATCCTGAGCTTTATTTCTGTCATCAAGGCCTAGAGCAGGGAATGAAGCCTCAGCTTAGGCATGTATTTTGAACTGTAGTTTATTTTATTTGTCTTTTTCTATTAGCATAGTTAACTTTCATAGGAAGAAAAGAAATCCATAAATGTGTTTAATGGGAAAGAAATTTGTTTCTTTTGGCTTCTGGGCATCGGTTCAAAGCTGTTCCCCACAGAGTGCTTGGAGTCTGTGATTATCTAGATGATGGTGCCGCACTTCCAGCTGGTTCATCTATCGGTGCAGGGCTCAGGCATTTGGAGGCTGTAAGGTTTCCACCCTCACATTTCAGCATATGTTCAGTCACTTGATGGCTGATTATAGCTAAGCAAATAGTTTATAATGAATAACTTACTCAACTCATTAAGCTTGCTTTCTTCTTGTGGCATATCCTCCAGCAGACGGTGGTTTCTTCAAATGTCTTTGTGAACCAGGGTGTGGGTGGATTCAGAGCAGTGCTCTAGATGAGTTCACTATTCAAAGACTGTTGATTAGTTAATTAGTTAATTGCTCAAATAAATTATGCACTATTGTTTCTGCTCCCTGCCTGTTTAGATGCTTGTATAAGTCTTCCTTATTAACTTAGAGAGTCACCCTAGAGTCAGTGCTGCTCAAGCTTCATCTTCAAGGTATCCTACTTTTTTATACAAACACAGTTGTTGGCCTGTTCTTTTGGTTATTCTTTTCAGTCAAGCCTTTGTCAGCACAGGGAAATGTATAAAGGCATCTTCACGCCTCATTATTTTGGACTTGGTTATTACCTTAAGAATAGCAGGTAGTTAGTATAAACAAATGACTCTAGAAACATTTTAAGAAGGAACCAATTGTGATAGTCAGACAAAATTCCCTCAGAACTTCAGTAATCTAGTCTAATCTTATTAAAATAGGAGTATTTAACAGCTCCATCTGCTAAGCACATTAACACAAACAGCAGGAAGAAAACCCTCAAGTTTCTTTCTGAGAGGCAAGGGTTCTTCAGCATTTTTTTTTTTTTGGAGAACAATAGGCATTGTGCCAACAATATCACAAATTGTAATCTAGTGATTATTAAATTATGAAGTTGGTCCGGGAAATTTGTGGAAGACAAACAAATTAAATCCATGAGAAGCTGCATCTGCTCTGGTAAGAGCAGACTGCTGAGCGTGGGAGCCAGAACAAGGGCATGGGTTCTGCCAGCAAATGCAGAAAAGCTGAAGTGTTTTTACCAGCTAATTATGTTTTCACATGAATAAGCAATCAAAAATTATAGTGACAAGCCAAGAATCTCCTACAAATATGTTAATTTCATGGCAAATTATCTATGTAATTCACAGGTATGTTTTTCTAAAATTCGTTGAGATATTTAATGAAATCACAATATTGTGCCCAACGGAATATAAGAATAAAGCAATTAATCCTAATAGGTAGGGATTTGCTGAAGTGACAGAACATTAACTGTCCTCTTTGGGATTTGTTTGTAGTATAATGAAGTGAATAATAATATTGTGTTATGAAAGGGACTCATTCAGACAAAAGTGGAGCATTGAAATGAGTTAGCCTTAGGTGTTATCCTTAACAGACCTGCTACCAGAATGGTTGAAAAACAGAGGAGGATCAAGGCAGTTGGGAATGGTAGGATTGGAAGAAAGTGACTCTGTTTAGGGTGGTGGTTGTTTGTAGTATTTAACTAAAATTCTTGGGTGAAGTTGGCTGAACTGAACAATCCTGTGTCCTTTATTATGGTCAAGCCTGAAATAATGGCCATTTAAAGGAAATTTTATTCTGGACCTTTCCTACTGAGATTTGCGAGTGTAGTGTGCTCTGAAATTCTAGAAAACAAATAGAAATCTGATCATGGGCCTTTTTGGCACCTGATCCACTGAGGGAAATAAAAAACAAAAAGGCTCACAAAGATTTTTTTAACAGGGTTTCCAGTTATACAGTTTTCTCACTCTCTTTTATGACATTTCCATTAGAACCTGTACTCAGATAGGATTCTAATTGTTTTCCAGTTCCTATTTATACCATGCTATTAAACAGTCAGACTACAAAAAGTGATGTTTAAAGCTGTCAGCAAATCATTCTGAGTCCATAAAGTGGACACTTTCGTGCCTGTATCCTGGTAGAGTTGTGGTGGGGAGGCGACTCAGCTATCCATTGTTTCGGTTTTTGGTTTCTCACAAGTGAAGCGTGTACTAATTATGTAGTCCTTCATTGGCTATCTTTCTTGGCCACTGTCCCCCATGAAGTGAGATGAGATACCCTGCCTCAGCAATTTCTCTTGGGACTGCTGGACAGACTCCAGCCAAGTGTGGGATGCTGAGCACGCCGCATGTTTCTCCCTGCTCAGACTCCCTGGGGCTGCATCTCTCACAGGGGATGGACGTGTCCTTTAAAAATACCAGGGGATCAGAGAATTTCCTCAAGTTAATAAATGACTATATCTTGTTGAGAGGTAGGACTTTGTTGATATTCCTACTTCCTCCAGTTGGTTGAAGGCTTAGTCAGCATCATGGCAAGTTTCTGCCCTTTATTACATGGTGTTTCAGGTCTGGCACAGCCACATGGCAGAAGGTGCAGGTAAACAGACCAGCTTACAAAATCCAGTGTGCCTTTCAGTGCCATCTGTGAATACTCTTTCCTTAACTTTTTATGATAATTTTATCTCAGAAAATGGATTCTCATCACTAGACAACATCTTGCAAGTCTTCCTTTCAGAGCAAAGTAAAATTTGAAATAAGCATTAGGTTGTTTAACTTTGCACAGTGCCCCTTGACTTCAATAAAGTACATGCCAAAGACACTTGTTTCAGGATTAAGCTCTGTGGACTCCACCAGTTGCAATTTTAGTGCATACAACCCCCAAGCTGTGTTGAAATGCGAGTTGAAATTCCTTCGGAGTCACTCCGTGCTTGTTTTCTTAGTTTTTGCAGTGTGGTTGTAACCACACAACCAGCAACACAACAGCAATGAGGAAGAAGCACATGGCTACTGCCATCAGCCCCTCCTTACGGATCTCTGCTTCTTGGAAGAGTAGCAGCTGATAAAGTGTCTTCTCAATGAGAAGACATAGGTGAAGTGGTCATTTACTTAAATCTATGAGGTCCCTCATCCTCCTGAAAACATGAAATATGAGAAAAGGAGGAGTGAAGGAGATTTTGTGATTCTGATACTTCTCTCTCTTTCTTTCTCTCTTTATTTATACACATTCTAATCTGGGCTTGAAAAAAACCCTCACAAATGCAAAGGTTTTCATACGCTTTTCTTCAGGCTCTGTTTGGAAGGGTTATAAGTAGTGAAGCTGGCTTTGTTTTGCTGTGTAATTCCAAATTGCTTGTTAAACCCTTATTTTTCAGCTAGTGACCTTTACATCAGCGACATTGCGTGCGTAGCATTAACAAGCAATGAATAAAGGCAGCTTCTCTCTATTTTTAGGAGGGGAAAGTTGCCAGACTTCAGATAATTTAGACATATCATGCGTTTTTTCATAGAAATGATTAGTAACTTTCTTCTGCAGAACACACAACAAATTCAAAACTTCTGCTTATAGAAGTGCTCTTATTAGATGTGTATTCAAATCTCATGGATTCGCATCAATGTAAAAAATGTTTTTTTCCAATGATGGGTATAGGAGTTGCACCCCACAAGGCAATGAAAGAAAGAAGAATACAACTAAGTGCTCTGTAACAGAACAAGTAGAAGCAAAGCAAAATCCCTAATGAATCTTCCAGTGAATACTCTTCTTGAATATATAATGGCTTGGTCCTTATATTAGATTGTAGATATCACTACTGGGTATAAGTATGTTTTATTGTTTGCATATTCATTCTTAAGTCCACTTTTCCTACTGAGTAGTTTCACTCATTCAAGCTCTTTGGGTCAAGGATAAGCATGGCTTAGACCGGAGAATAAAGGACATGTCAGGGAAAAAGTAAGAGCTTCCAAACGAGAGCAGGATGAGCACAGTCCTGGCTGGCCTTAGAGTATGCTCAAATAGGGCCTTTGTGATGGTGCCATGATTGAATGTCCTCATCTTTTTTGCTGTGTCTCCAAACCTGGCTGAGGTGGCGATGCAGAAAGACTGCTCATGGAAAACCAGTTTTTTGGTGGCTGGGGCCTATTATTGCTCCACCAAACCCATTACCCTCTGTCTTCAAATAAGCTGGGCTCTATCAGAAACCAGGATTTAACTATTAAGCAGATGTACAAAATCCCCTTTAATATTAAAGTGGGAATGCTGAGATAGCGGGGACCTAAGTCCACACAGCTGTAGATACTGAAATGAAGAGTTCATTCGTACTAGTGAGGTTAACTGTACCTGACAGACTCATTCTTTTTACCTTCAAATTCAAACAGGCTACATTTTATTAAACTTACTCAAGTTGTGTGTTCAAGATTTTCCTTGTGCCCATGAAGGGTTGGAGTGCTTTATTTTTTAATGAAAGATCAGATTATGAAATCATCACAAGACCAGGATCTGGATAAGTCTTGGATATCTACTTGTTTTGTCTCTGCCATAACATAGCCCTGTACTGAAACCTTTTGAGTTATCATGTCTAGTATGAAACAGTACAAATCCTAAGTTAAGTCTGTTGCAGAATTCATAAAGAGCATCTGGCTGGGAACAACAGAACGGAAACCCCTTCGTTCTTGTCTTTCACTTTCTGTTCATAACATAATGTTTCTTTTTCCTTTAAGAAAAAACCCACAAAAAAACCCAAACACAAAACCTAAAAAAACAACAGCATATTAAATCTTTTGGGGTTACCGTGGGTGCTGCTATCAGGGAGCTGCCAGGAAGAGTTCTGCCATGTGCATTGTGTAGCCTTTATGGTGATGGCTATGTCTCAATCAGTTGTTTATTTAAGAGGAAAATATCTTTAGGTTTTGGTACTGTGTACAAGTTGTCTATAAAAGCTGCTAATGAATAGGACTCAAAAATGTCCCAAAAAGGAGATAGAAACAACACACATTTTCTTCTGCTATTTAAAGTATTCCTGACCCTGAAGCATATTTTGCTAAGGCTAATGGAAGTAGAAAAATGTAAATGTTGTACACAAAGAGGATCAGACCCGTAAACTGTCCATGCCTGCTCCTATTAGGACATTATTCAATGGAATTCATTGTAGGATGGGCTGTTGCCCTTGTGGGGTACTTGTTTAAACTTGTGAAGTCCTGACCATCTGAAAGGCAGACAGAGAGCTGGAAAACATGCTGCCAGATCTGGCCCAAACCCACCCAGCTAATTAGCGTCAAAGCTCTGTATTTGCATTATGCTCGATGACTTCAGGGCTTCTTAAGCAAACCAGTGCTCAAACTATGGAAGCAGCAAGTAAGGGTTTGTTTGCAACCCTGAGTACTGGTTTAACTCATTTAGATCAATTTAGGTTGCAAGGCTGTACCACTGCAAGGTCTGTTGTAAGACTCAGTCTACTGAATTGGACATGTAAATCAAATAGTATGATAACAACAGTGGAGTGAAAGGGGTGCCCAGATGGACACTAGGGGGCTTGAAAATGAAACAAAGCTCTTTCCTCTTCTTGAACTGTGCTCCAGCTAGAGGCAGCAGGAAAGTTGATCCTTTTTCCTCACTGCTTGGCTCCAGCTTTTCTCCAGCAGGCCTGAGTGGTCCAGCAAGCCAGTCTGGATCTTTCCAGAGAGCCCTGTGTGGGGACTCCCGGCAAAAAGAGGAAATATTTGGGCCTGTAGGTTCCCAACCCAGGCCTGTGTCCCGTAACAAAGATGTGCCCAAGGCCCAGTGTAGCGCTTGTGTTGTTGACTCCATCTGTTCCAAATGGTGACTGATGGAGAAAAAGATAGCTTTAGACCAATAACTATTGTAAGCCTTAGCACATGCTGCTGCAATGCTGAAAACATTAGAAAGCATGAAATCAGCTATCCTCTCACCTGTGCGTTGTATTTATGTACACAGAGATGTAATGCTTAATGAACAAATTATTACTTAAAACACAAAGCAGAATGGAAAGGATTGTCAGGAAGGAACATCATAAATTTTCAAGATGACCTGCATAAGAGTGATGACAAAGTGGTTTGCATCTTTTTGTGTAATGGGTAATTAATGGTTTGGAATAAAATATATAGGGGTTAATGGCATCCTTTTTCCCCTTTAATGCAAGTTGGAGAGAAGTGAGATTGTGGCATGGGTGACCTTGTGTTATATAGATTGACACTTACTAGATACAACCAAGACATTTATGAGCCCATCTCTGACAATGTGAAATATTTTCTTTCAGGTACACTGTTGAAAAAATTACTTAGAAAGGAATTATCACATTTGTCTTATGTTACTGCATTTTTAATATAAATAATCTAATTTAGCCTGGAAAAAATGTATGAGAGGCTTCTATATAGTTCTTCTGAAGCTGTTTTGTTTTTCCAGATTTAATTGTAGGTGCATTTGGAGCTGGAAAAGCAGTTGTTTACAGGTACGTGGTAAATACAATGGATTTTTTATTTTAAAGCTTTGGTGGGAGATCTGCAAATAAACAAATTTCACATTCTTGTGTTTCCCTGGTGCAATGTCTAAAAGATGCTCATTACAGATGATAAATTAAGCATCTTGTGAGAAACAAATGTTTTTTTTCCCATGCTCAAAACTAGTCATTTTCAGTGAAAATTTCCATGCTTAGTCTTAGCTGAAGAAACTTCTTCTGGAATGTTTAACTCCTCAGTTAATTTTAAATAAGAAGAGAAAGTGGTATCTTTTCTACCTTTAAAGCAATGTCACACACGTTCCTGTATAGTCAAAAAGTTCTTGCTACAGCTTATCAGAGAGCAATTTAAAAAGCATAACATTGAAAATTGATTTATTTCCTGGGGGAATGGTACTAGTAAGAAATTCTCAAGTGATTCTGATTCTTCAGAGGTCATGTACATTAAGATGTGAACTATTTATTGAAAATAAAGACTGCTGCTTTTAGCTTCAGTTTAGAAAAGAATGTACAAGATCCCATTTTACAAATCACAAGGTGTTGCTGACTATGGATTTTCACTAAATGCACGATTTGATTAGAGGTATAAATTAAAACTGCCAAATACATAAACAAAAATCTGCTGCTGCCCTCTTAGTCCAGCCATGCTGACAATTCATAGCATTTAAATATTCACCACCTGTTGCTGCAACAATGTGGTCATATTTCATGATTCCTATCTATCTTCTTGTTGTCTGTATTCCCAACAGTAGCTGACTGAAAGAAGGCGTGTTCTGCTTCCCAACTGAATGTTTGTCAGAGCATAAGAATTTTGTAAACACGAATGTTAGCTCATTTTAGCTAACACTGTAGGTGCAGTGAGTAGACCTGATTTTCCTACTTCCCGATTTAATAATCATGCAAATACTTTGCAGTGCATCACTTTGCAGTAGCATGAATGACTGCACAGGATGTGAAACGTCAGAGAATTAGATCCAGTGTGTATTTTAGATAGCAATAAAAAATGTGTTCTATTTAATTTAAGAAAGTGAATAGCAGGAGGCCCTCAATCTTTCCGTTTCCTGGCCAGAGTGTATCAAATATGCAACTTGTCATATTGGAGAAACAGAATTTTATTAACTGAAATTTGCTAGAAAAAAGGTTTTCCCTATTGCACAAAAATGAAGAAAGTAATTTTATTTTTTAATGTCTTGCTGAAGTAATATAGAGAAGTAATCATAAAAGCTCAGCTGCGGATTAAAATATGAGGAAAGTGATTTTGTAATAAGCTGGTTTTGCCAGAATTATGTAAGTTACTGTAAAATAGTACTGCTGTCTTAAAAAACCAAAATTTAGACCCTTTCTTGTTTGCATTTGTCTTCTAAATTGCTCTCAGTTATCAATTATCTCATTACTTAATAACAGGTTGTTATTCAGAGGGATGGTTCCCATCACCACAACTATATATTCACATACTCAGCAGAATTTTGTGATGATTATTCCTGGTTTCCAAAGCCAATTGTCTCAAGACATGTCAGAGTTTATTATTGGCTCAAGATATTCTAGATCAACTTCTACTTTAACCAAATTATGTTCATTTTTTAAAGAATCTTAAACACAGATAGCAAGTCTGAATATATCACTGTTAATGGAGACAGTATAAAACAAATCCAACAGTATAAAATAATGGCCAAAGGACTGCTGTAAATGCCAAAAGGCAGACTCTGTCCCTTTGTGAAAACCCAATGTGATGAAATGTGTCTGATGTGCCTCAGTCTCAGGACACACCTGTTGTTAACTATAGGATACTGTTTCAGTGATGCTATCAACCTGTGATATTTTTGTGAAGAACTTTCAAAATGTCATAGTAGGAGGTATCACAGTTTCTGACCTAAAAAAAAAAAAAAAAGTTCTTTTGGGTAGGAGCAGCATTATAAAAGTGTTTTCTCCCAGGTAACCCAACATTTCTGGCTTCTTTATGGCCATCTCAGTTAAGTGTTTTCTCTGCTGCAACTTAGTTACTAATGTGCTCCTTCTGTATGTAGTGAACCTTATTTCTGTCCCTCAGAGCCAGACCTGTTGTGACAGTGAATGCTCAGCTCATTCTGAACCCCATGATTGTGAATCCAGACAATAAAACTTGTCAGCTCCCTGGCTCTCAGCTTTTGGTGGCCTGGTAAGTTCATGATTAGACAAAAACTGTCCTCATCCTCTTTCTCAAATAACTTCCTATTCCTAACTTTTCTTGCAGCTTTTTGTTGAACATGTTCAAAGTTCAAAAAAAATGTTCAAACATGCTATGAGCACAACAAAAAAAAAACCTATATAGAATAGAGTTCCTTTCGATATCTCCCAGTACTTCACAGATTCTCAAAATGAAGTAGCTAAAAGTTGAGTCCTTTGATACGCTGGGTCTCCTTCTGCATAGGAGGATGCTCGGTGTCTCCTAGGATCAAGCTGCAAATTCATATGCAGTCTTTGGATGAATGAAACATGAAACAGCTAAGACAGACAAAACACAGAAACATTGATCCATCAAAACATACATCATTGTTGACAAAATGTAACAGTGAAAGTGATGCAAAGAGCTGGTGGGCCCGCCATTTTCTGTTAGAGAAAGAGAGATCTCAGTCCTTTGTGGAAGACAGAAGATATCTGGCTGGCCATCCTGGGAGCAGTTCACAGGATGTTGTTTCTGGCTGTCACTGGTCAGAGGAAGGCTTTTTTTAGTGCGTTGTACAGGACAATGTTGCATATGTCTTTAAAAAGAGAAATCCTCCACCACAGTAGCATTTAACTTTGAAAAGAAAAAGTACATTCAAAAACTTGAAGCTAATTAGAACAATATAAGATCAGTTACAAATATAAAATGCTTGCAGGACAATTGGAGGCTATCTAATAGCACATAATAACACATAAATGCACGTTTACTGCACTAGAAAAAAAGACACTTAGAAAGGACCCCAGGAACAGTTGATAAAAGAGGTTATTACAAATACATAAGATACTGTTTAAAAGTGGAAATCATAACAAATGAGGAAAATAAAAACAAAACAGAGCATAAACACGTGCAAGTTGAATGTAATATACCAGTAAGTCCTACCAGAGAGACTGTGAGGAACAGATTTCTAAGACATAAAAACTAGTCATATCATTTTATTTAAACACATTAGAGGCAGAAAGCCTGCCAGGATGTGGGCTGGATGAAAAGAATATCAAGGTGTAAAGCAGGACTCCAGAAGATAAGGTGACTGCAGAAATTTTGCACTGCTTTTAAACCAGAGGTGGTCAGAGGGATTCCCCATACTGGAGACATTCTTTATAGGAGATGAGTTTTAAAAAATCATCTCAAATGTAAGAGTCAGCAAAAGAGTTTTTAGAACAAATTGATAAATATGAACCGTAAAAAATAATCATGACGAGAAGCAGTTCGTTTGAGTCATAAAGGAACTCAACTCTAATACACTTAAACCACTAATTATATGGGCTTTCAATGCATTTGATGCAATTTGTAACTCAGGAAGTTCCTGAATCTACTGATTGTGAAAATCTGGAATTGGACTGTCAAGAGATTTTCACTTTTGCTCTATTCTTTTACACTATGGGACTTCTTGTATTTATCATAATGTTCCTCATTTGTACATCTTGTGTACAAAGTCACCCATCTACAGAGCAATGTAGAATGCACTCGGTTGAACTATGCAGTCCCAGATCTTTAAAAAGCTTTGGGCTTTCTGGAATAGGGTCCAGATCAAGATTCGTCCTGATTTTTTGATTCAAGCACCTTTTGTTTTAATAGTTGATTTAGTAGAGAATTTACAATGTCGACACTGGGCTGAAGCGTGGTCATTGATCCAAATTATGTTTTTTCAGACTTCAGTTTTTAAGACTTTTTAAGAATGCTTTATGCCATAATGGAAACAGTCTCGAAACCATAACATTTACTGACAGTGTACTGAGAGAAAAAAGGTGGGGTTTTGCACAAGAGAAATAAATAAAAACTTCTCTTTTAAAAAAGTATTCCTGCTGTGAGATGTTGTTTGAAAAAGGGAGAAAAAACAAAGTATGCTCCTTTAACGTGTAGTGTTTTCATTACTTTTCATTTTTGTGTTACGACAAGTCAGAAGACGTTAGGTTCATATCTACAAGAGTTTTAATAGGAGCGTAATTTAATATCTGTCTGCTTTATTCTAAAATACTCTTCCCTAAAGATTTAGTTTGTATTATGAAATGACTGAAGAGCAGCTGCTATTTTCCATCCCATAATTTTTCTCCTTAGTTGATATAAGCTTGTATTGTACATATGAAAACAATTAGTAGGGAAACTCCAACAGGCAAAGAATTCCCGAGTCCCATGGGATAGATTTCTGTATCTCTTAGCCAGCTGTGCAACTTGTATGAAATGTCTACCAACTGACACTGCAAAATTAGAATGAAAGGAAACCTCCTACCAGAAAAGTTTCAGGAACTGTGTGTGTATGAATAATGTGGATTATTGTACATTTTCAAGTATTAGGAAAATACTAATTTTGCCATGATACAAATTGGAAAGCTGAAGCACAGAGGAAACATGCACAAATAGTCATTTTTATGCACAACCCTAAGAGAATTGTCCTGAACTTCTAGAAACATATACTTCTTCCTCTGCTATGTTTAAAACGTGGCTATTTCTGAGTTTCCAAAACTAACAAATTTGGAACAAATTCTGCAACTTTGAAGCTAGTAAAGAAAATGTAAAAAGACTTTTTTTTTTTTTTAAGGTGTGAAAGATGAAGGTTAATTTCCGTAAAAAGGGGTAAATTAATCAAACATTTACATTTTTCAAAAGCTGTTTCCACATCAGATTTATTAAGTCCAAGACTAGGTTCCAGCTATCAAGAGGTCTAATTTATCTCTGCGTTGGTATTTTTATTACCATTTGAGATCTAATTATCCACTAGCTACTTTGTTGCTACTTTGTGCCTAAATCATATCTGCAAATTTTATTTACTCCACCTCTCACTAACTTAAGGTAGTGTGCAAATATTGTTACTTCCATTTGGCAGAAGAGCAAGAGGTCAGAGAAGTTACCTGACTTACAAAAAATTAAGTAGCACAGAAGTGTCCAATCATGATAAAAAGTCAGTTTGCAGAATATATTTTTTATTTTTTAGTGCTTTCAAGGTTTGGATATCTAATCTGAGATGTGCCTTGTAGGCTTCTTCAGGGAACCCAGATATCCACCTTCTGTAATCCCACCAAACCAGAGGCAAACTGCTTAAAATTTATGATCCTCAAGTTCCTACTATCGAAAAATAGTTTGAAAAAAATGTTTTGATTCTTTTATCTCCAAACGTGTTATTATTAAAACAGTAATAAAATTTACAATCTCATCAGCTAGATTCAGTAAATGAAACATTTCCACATACACTTCAAAAAAAAAAGCTGAATACAAAATTCCTACCAAAAATGTAAAATCCAAAAATAATAATGTTTCAACCCTTCCTAACTGCATAATTTTTGGACTATTTTTCTAATTTTGCTCCTTTCTACTGCTAGTATTTTCTTTTCCCATTGACTTAATTTGAAACTGGATGTGATTGGTGCCCCATGGATGTGGACTTAAGGGCCTTCATACTTTGTTGAGATGAATTAGTGTGAGATTTGCCATAGACTGTTGGCCTGCCTGACTCCCTGAGTCAGATAGCAAAGTCATATGGCCAAGAGTCAGAAGATGCATACCTCACACCTCAGGGACTGATGGGAGGAAAGTAGGCAGGTGGTAACAGTTGCTACCCAGGAAGCCTGTTGCTGTGTTGTAGACCTCTGCTGTGCCAGGAATGCAGCTGGGTAATTTGATGGTATTAGTTTTACTAGCCCTGAAGACATCCAAAAGACAGTCATTTGAGTTATCTAGCAGCCCTTGTGTTACCACAGCCTGGCCACGTGATGTAGCCTGGCCATGGAAAGTCTTCAGCATTACAGCTCCATGTTGGTCATTGTGGGTCACGGGGCTGGGCTTTGGCATAACAAAATCTAAAAGCAGGCCAAGTATTAGAG
>WAAD01023205.1:0-24416 GCA_013389945.1 Fregata magnificens
ACAGTGGGTAATAATCAGCAGGCCTTACCAGTCCATGTGAATATTAACATCACATTTTGTTATGCGTCATTACAACTTACTGAGCATTATGTGTTCAATAAATAATAAAGCAAAGCAACTGATTTGGAACCAATCTGTTCTCTGAATAGACCAATCTATACATATGAACACGTTCTTTGAAATAGTTGTTAACAGAAACACACATAATCAAAAATAACTTAAAGATGCAACTTACCAATCAGTAATACACCATCTTGTTCGAATGAAACCTTTTCTGGACCACTTGCACTGAAAAATAAGCAAATAAGAATCAGTCACCTTAAGTAAAGGATTACTGTGAAAGTGAAACATCCTTACACAGAGACCAAAATAAAACAAAAGTTCATCCATACGCTGTAACTAATAAGCACTACACACCAACTGAGGTACCTTGAAAACATATATTGTGTCTCTTATAAATCCTGGAATTATTTATATTTTTGGTCCTGCAGCAGTTATAAACTCACGTGTAAAATTAATATAAGCCCTAGTAGTTGTTTATAGATGAAAGATAACCAATTAGGAAAGCTTTACAACTGTATTTATGCTTACCCTAAACCAGGAAATTCTTACTGCCTATGCACAAATGTCTTGCCTTCTTTGTAATTTTACCTGAACTGTAAAGTGTCATCAGAGATTTACATCAAATTAAAAGGAATGAGATCTGCTAGAAAGCTACTTCTGCTGCTGAGCCAACCCACCCAATATTTCTATAAAAGTTAAGGGGAATTTAAATAATGGTAAAACATTACATTTATCAAACCTGCAACGTCCGCAAGAAAGCCACAAATCAGCTGATGCCAACATATGGCACTTATGATACAGCAAAAGGATTTTTTCAGCACCACTTCTAAGCCACTGCCATAAATTACAACCTCCCACAAAAAGACATGATTCTGCATCCTATTTATTCACTGTTAACAATGAATATGGGGCTAGGCTAATGTTCTCTGGTAATGAATATTGCACCAGACGGGCCTAAAAAATGATGCCAATAATTTTGTAGCAAAAGACTGCAACTCCTTATCACAAATAAAGTGCCAGCCGTAGCAGAGCATCGCCCCCATTCAGAGGGATCGCTCTCCTAAGCCTCTCCTAAGGCACTGCCTTCAGAAGAGACTTGCCGGATGTATTTATCCACCTCACCGTGAACAGGCAGTCCTCACGAAATTTTGAAGTCCCAAATACTGCTAAGATAGTGAAATGCCTCGCAAAACCTAAATGGGCTGTCTTCTAATCACCCTTCAGGTAACAGTTAGCTATCTCCCACCTCCTCCCCTCTTCAGGCACAAACATCGCAACCACAGTCAAGACCAACCACACACAACACCACTTCTTCACCAGGGCCTCTTTCCCACTGGGGTTCTCCTTGCATTCAAAATATGCTTATGAAGACTTTGAAGTGTTTATTTTACTGAATAAATAATAGCTTATTCTTGAAAGCTTGAATGTGAAAACTATTCAATGATATGCAGTTGTTCTCTTCTAGCCAAACGCAGGAAAATGTGCGAAGTTACTTGTAAATGACAGCTTATTTCATTGATTGCACTCAACTTCAGAGCTCGTAATTTTCTGGAAAAAGTGTTACCTATGTGCTACAAAACTAAAAAGTAAAAAACTGTCCACAAAATATATGCACAGTTACGTACTCCAGATTTTGGGAAACCTGTTTTTAGTATTTCTTACTTCAGGTGCCAATTTCAGAATCACCTTTCTGCAGGCTTGTGGGACCTTCCTACACAAACTGCTAGAGCCAAATTTTACTGCAAGAGCCGCAGGGAAAATTGCAGCTTGGCTGTTAACCTGAGGACCCAGCTGTGCTGGCCCTGCCAAAGAAGGGTTGGAGGCTTTTCCTACACAAATATTATCAGCTTTGCATTGCTACAGCAGTGGGCAGCACAAGGAAGTAGTCCTCTCAAAACCATCGAGTCCAAGAACAGTGACTAACAACAAAGTCCTTTATGCAGTGAATCAAAATTCATATTTTGATACTGTGGACAGACAATGAACAGCTTGCTTCTGTTCTTGACTTACGTCTCTCCTTACAGTTGTCTTTCAGTAGCTCACAGGACATATACTAAGAGGGAATAAAATAAACTGCCAGAACAAATGTTTAACCAAACGTAAAGATTTCCTATAGACAAAAGGAGAACCCCCCCCCTAAACCCAGAAGGATTATACAGAATAAATGGACTTCTCTTCCGAGCATACATGAAGTTTACAACACCACCCCCGCGCAGATCTGTCTGGTGACTCCTGGCAGCTGACTGCATCAATTCTGTAACTACAGATGGGGCGGAGGGAAGTGTTTTTGGGGTATTTAGTAATTAACATCAGTAGTTTGTTGATGCTTATAGGTGCTTAAGTCTTTTAAGAATTTGGGCTTTTGAAAGCAAGTAAATTTGCCTAGGTCTGACAGGGTCGTATTCAGGGAAGAAATCCTAACAGTTCACTATTCTGAAATCCAGCTGATGGATACATTCAGAGGGGAACTAATTTCTCTGAACCCTGATTACTTTTGTCTCAGCAGAGCCCAACTTTTGATTTTTCTTAAACTGCAGCTCTACTCATCTACTACTACTACTACTACTAGAGCTACTCAGCTCTACTGAGAAAAACTCTGTGGTGACTGTGAATAAATATCTACTTTATTGTAAATATTTTTTTTTTCAACACTGAAAAATAACCTCTTCTGTAGATCCAGCAGTCACTCTGGTCAATCAGGGAATGGCTGGCTGGAGGGCTAACACACCAAATCTTCCTAAGAGCCCGGTTTTCATGGCTGAACTACAAATCCCATAATCCAATAAGGTCTCTTCTATTCACAGTTTCTGTGATGACCATGACAGCACAGTTACAAGCTGAGATTTGGCAAAATGTCAACATTTATTCAAAACCAGAACAATGAAAAAAGTTAAATGCTAAAAGCATTCAAAATTGGCTGAAATCTAATATCAATCAAAAAAGGGGAGCTCTGTCATTTCATTCTTAAAAATAACTACATTGAACTTTTAATTACTGAAGAACAATACATAGAACTTAAAATCAAATAGTCCAAGCCTATGATGTGGCCCAAGATAATGCCTTCAATCAAGCTGTCATTTTTCATTTGCTATTTTCCTCTTTGGCAACATAATAGGTACTTCAAAAGATGTAACATTAAAACAGGGCCAGCTAGATCTGTTACTTAGAGCCACATCCAGTTGGGTTTTGAACATCTCCAAGGACAGCGGTTTCACAACCTCTCTGGGCCCCTCTTCTGTTGTTTACCCTTGAGGTGAAATATTTTCCCAGAGTTAGTCAGATTTTCCCTTGTTGCAACTGATGACTGCTGCCCCTTGTCCTGTTGCTGCACACCACCCAGAGGCACCTGGCCCCATCCCTCAAGAGCCACCAGTTGGCCACTGCAGCCAGCAGCGTGGTCCCCCATCACCTCCCTCTCCCGGCAGCACAGACAGGCTCTCTGGCTTCTCCTCCCACATCCTGTGCTCCAGCCCTAGAGGTGCCTCTGCTACGGTTGCTCCAGTTTGCCCACGTCTGTCTGGTATAGGGGTTCCCAAACAAGACACTGGAGATGTAACGTGGCCTTGGAGTGCCAAATAGATGGAGGAGTCCTTTCCTGGGACCTAACACATCCTGGGATGCTGCTGCCCTTCTTTGCTGCCAAAGTACAGTGCTGGCTCTTGTTCAACTTGCTGTCCAAGATCCAGGTCCTTTTCTGTTTTCTAGATAGTCACCTCTAGCCTGTAACGCTTTATGAGGTTATCCCATCCCAGGGACAAGGCTTGGCATTAACCATTGCTGAACTCCATGAGGTTCCTGTCAGACCATTTCTTCAGCCTGCTGAAGTCCCTCTGAACAGCAGCCCTGCCCTCCAGCATATTGACTGCTCCCCCAACTTGACATCATCTGCAAAGTTGAGCGTGTGCTCCATCCTGTTGTCCAAGCTGTTAACAAACGTGTTGAATAGTACAGATCCCAGCATCGACCCCTGAGGAACACCACCAGCAACCAGCTGCTCACTGGACTTTGTTCACCACCCTGTGAGCCTGGTGGTTGGCCAACTTTCCAGCTATCTTATACTCCACCTACCCAGTACACGTCACCAATTGGGCTTCAAGGATCCTGTGAGAGACTGCATCGAAGGTCTTGCTGGAGTCAATGCATACAACATCCAAAGCACTCCCCCCGTCCATGCAACTGGTCATCCCGGAAGATTTGCTCCATCACCTTCCCGTGACTGAGGACCCTTCTTGAAAATGGCTGTGACATTTGTGTTTTCCCAGCCCTCAGGAACCTCTCCCTTTTAATGTGGCAGTGAGAAGCCTTGCAATGACATCAGCCAGATCCCTTTCTCCCTTGGATGTGCCCTGCCTGCTGCCATGGGCTCATGCACGTACAATTACCTTAAGGTTTTGTGCAACCGAAGTGTGTGAGACCAAGAGTCCTGCTGTCAATCATCATCCACTTCTCCAGCAGGCCATCCCACAGGACTTTACTCTGATTCTGTCACCGACGACCTCACCAACACAAGCAATACCAGTATAAAGTATGGGCCAACCCTCAGCATTGCTGCCTTATTCTGTTTCACGCAATTCTACACTGATACAAGCCAATTAAAAAGTACTTAGAACACGATTTATATTTCCTGACATGGTAAAATACAAAATTTCTTACAGTAGCTTGGCGTTTCCTCACACATACACTGCAAATACTGGTTTCAAGGGCAGTAGTATGTATGAGAGATTATTTTGCAAAAAACTTATTTTAGTAAGTGTAACTGAAATTCTGACACCTCTCTATTAGAAGTCCTTAAAAAAAATATTTAACAATCACAATTTGAAAACTTGTAGTTACATTCTGCCAGTCTTTTCTTTGTGAATAGAGTCTCTCAGGAGATAGTGCTGACCTTTTAAAACCCCCTAGAAACACCACCTACATAAATAACCTCTGCTACATCTGGTAAAAGGACCTCCAGACAACATTAACATGAAGAGAGAGGTTATAGAGGGCTAATGTCAAAAAGCACTGTGAGCAATAAGTAATGCACACAAACCATGATTGATAATGACTAGCACAGAGCCTTAATTCATCTTTTCTCCATCATTTTACTGAGAGGGACCATATCAAATTAAATAGTGACCCAGCAAGGGTTTATTCAACCATACAAAGCAGGGGCATGAAGGAAAGACATATTAAAGTGGCAATGACTGCAGTGTAATTGCAGCTTCTTAAAGGAACACCACAGTTCAGAGGAAGATGGGAAATCTTGTACATGAAGCAGCTGAACACTGAGCAGCAAGAACAACTGAGGCACCAAGCGATGTTCAGCATTAACAGGCCCGCATCATCGCGGTGAGAACCACTCCTCCTCAAAGCCTCATGCAGGAACCTGTGTTTCACGTACTCACAATACGCTCAATGTTTAACTAGCCAGGAAAAGGAGTGTGGATTATGACAATTTTCCATAAAAACCATGCAGAATGTAGTTCCTGCCCCAAAATTACTTCCTTTCCTTCCTTAGATCAGTTTACAGAACTAAAGAATTTATGCTCTTGTGTTTTTAGGAGTTTGTATACAAATGGTTCAAAGTCCCTTTCTAGTTTCCCTGTATTTCAGAATAATATGCTGTATATGGAAAACTCAAGCCCAATTCAGCCTTTGAACACTATCAAGCATTATAACAGCACTATCAGTCATATTTTTACTGCTAAAGATCTTTAGAAGTCATTACATAAATTTAGAAGTCTGCAAATGAAAATATCTATGGCACTCATCAAAAAAATGTATAGTGAGAGCTTAAGAATATGAAATCGATCTATTTAATGACAAAGTCTATTATGTAGTATAATAATTTAATTGATAATTTGCTTTTTCACATAATGCTTTCATTACCCTTTATTTACCAGAAATACAGTATAAAGAATTTAGTAAGAATGTATCTATTGGAAGACCACATTTAGGTATCTGTGCATGATGTAAGCAAATGTAAGACATATGTGATAAAACCTACACTTGCTCCACTTATTTTTACATACAAAACCATGGGACATGCAAATCATTATTGCTATCAGCTTCTCCCTATACACATCACCAGTGAAGTAGTCAAGCAGCAGCAATACATAATTTCTTCACTAGCAGTTATTTTAGAAGAAAGAAATATAATAATGATGCAACTTTTGAAAGAAAGATCAAGTTAAGTGTTTCTTTGTAAGAAAGCTGTAAGTTACCATGTCAAGCTGGCAGAAGGCCTGTGGAAGCAATAGGTATGAGTATACAAGTGGTGGGGCAGAGGTTTCAGGGGTCCCTTTTTCATCTGTTAGACAGCCTTGAAGGACCAAGTGGATAAAGGGGAATGCAGGAGCAAGGATGTGAAGTCAGAGGGGCCTGACCCTGCCAGCAGCTGAAGTGTAATGCTCCAGTGTAGGTCATTGCCAGAAGTAGCTGAAAAAAACGGTATGTGTTTGAAAGCACAACATAGGCTACCAGCCTGTGCTCACACTTCATATCCGCTGTCAGAGATACAGTATTTCTTCCTCCTGTATTTCCCTAAACTCTCCAAAGAACATTTACATCTATAAGAATTCCTTTCTTTGGAACAGCAGAATTTAGGGTTGACAGGAGTATAAACAACGGATCTAAATTTTAGACGGCCAACCCAAAATATGATAGTAATTCTGTAGCTCATCACTCTTTTTCTGAGAATGCAAGGAGTCATTACAAAACTTACTTTATAAAATAGTCATTAAAGGTAGATAATTACAATAATAAAATTTATACTATTAAGGTAATAGCAGCACGATGATAACATGACACAGAACCGCCAACAGCAAGGTTACATGACTTATCCCAAAATGACAAAATCAGAACCCCGATCTTGCAGCGTATTTGCTGCTATGGGCAGGATAAGCCTAACTCAGCATTTGACCTCATTCTCTTCCAATTAAGATTTTCTTTAGGACTTATCTATACAGCCAAATTATATTATTGTTGGAGCATATGACTTACAATAGTTACAAAAGCAACAGTGGTGGATGGAAACATGATGGTTTGGGCCTTTTACTTGGTCCAAGTAAAAGCCAGCACAGGAGACTGGGGACGTATTTCAGCTCATGCCGGAGAATGTTACCCAGTCTAGGCTGAATAAAGCAAGGACACCTATGCCTCTATGTCATAAAATGACACTCGCTTTATTCTGTAATTTGTATATTCCCCCACCCCAACCTGTAAATTACCTTTAGATACTCATAATTTGAACATGCTTACATAATTCCTTTAACTTCAATAAATAATTCACTTATTAATAATTTGTCTATTTAACATTAAGAATGCAAAAGTTAGTAGGCTTTGGACCTAATACAGCCCAGTAGTTGAACCACTGTTTAACAGCTTAAATGTAAAAATGTCATCCTTCACCTTAGATATATACAGCAGCTGAACAACATGCCTTACATATTTTCTATCATTGATGTGCTTCAGTACTTCCAAATACAGTATTTGGAAAGAAGAAACTTTTGGAAACAGAATTTAAAGAAGAACTATAGCTTGGGAAGGAGGAAAGAGAAAATTGTTTCTTATTGTAGATTTCAAAGCAACAATCTTTATTTTTATTTTTTATAGCCACTAGCTGATCTACCATCTCTAAGCCAGCATAAAAACAGGTAGAGATGATATAGATCATCTGTACACTCTCAGAGAGGTATCTGCATTTTAAAATAGGAAAAAAAATTCCTACTTCATGTCCCAGAAAGGGGATACCACATCTTTCACCTTACAGTATTAAGTCTCTTCTCAGATCCTCTGTTAATAGGATTCCTTTAGCCAGCAGATGGATTGTGAATACAGGCAGTTTCATCTACTAAAAGACAACATAAATCATCATTGAGAAAGGAGAGACCGCAGTAAGGTTATCACCATACAGCCTTCTCCATGAAAGGTTTGCATTAAAGCATTAGTGAAATTAATTCATCTTTCATAAGAGCTTTGAGCAGTATCTGTGATCTATGATAACAACCAATTTCTCACTATGGGAAAAAAAAAATTACTCAGGCCTGATAGACTACACAAATCTGCTTTTTTTTTAAATGGCCTAACATTATCTGGAGTGTTGCTCCCAGAGGCATCATTTGAGTCTTATGCCTAGCCAAGAGGACCCATAAATCAAGAAAGAAAGTTTTGTTAGTTTTATATGCAGTGGGCTGTAATTATTTTGAATTGCATTATGCCTCAATCATTGTAATTACTTTTAGATCATCCTTAAGCAGCAGTAATAAAAAGAAAAGAAATCAGTCTTAAACCGTTTCTCACACAAAACATTGTAAATGTGATATCAGAAGTCTGGCTAAAACACACAAGACCATGTAAATGTAATGTTTGGACTGATAGGCTGCTTGTGCATTCTGCTGTGTCAACTCAAATTTTCAAAATGCGCATTATTTTGTGGTCTTTTAATTAGTGTCATTACCAACACTCATCTAGGAAGAAAATAGGTGATAACAAGATTCATTTTAGCTTTAAAAATAGAAACATGTCTATGAGAACCAAAACTATGTCACTGTTGGCTTTTTGATGTTGCTGTACTCATGTGTGCTCCAGAGGCTCTTTGGTCTTCAGTCCAAAATGAAAAACAGCGTAGTGTAAAAATCACCACAATTATTTTCCAACTTTTCAAATCACATGAAAAATATGCTGGCTTGGTCTATGCTAGGTTGCATGCCAAATGAGCACGGAAAGTCACAGAACCGTAAATGTTGATGCTATTATCTGCATTATTGTAGTCCTGGAGAGCCCATATCACTTTCCTCTCCCACTGTGCGAAGCTCTGAAATAAAATGGGTAAATCCTGCAGCCTGTTCTACGAGTCTTGCCTCAACACTATTACAAGGAATTGTGCTCTGTGCAGGAACAGATCTAAACTTTCAAGGTGCTTCAGGGATTTGTTCATATCTTAATAGTGAGTGTTTGTGGATTTCCTCTCTTCCTATTTATTCCTCCTCCACGTAAACAGTATCCCTGACAACACCAGAACATGGTGCTTTCTCCTTAGAAAAATCATTTAAGGTAATGTAACGAATGGTAACAGTATGAAGGCATCAGATCCTCAAAAGGTATTTAGCTGTTTCTTTGGTTCTGGACCTAATAGTCCTGTACCTAAAGCAGTGCTGCAAGGTGTATTGAATATAGAAGCTATTGCTCCAAATACAAAAGCGGGAACAACTGATCGTGAGCACCCACAAGACACAAACACAATCCCTGGTCCACAAAACAGCGTGGGAAAGCCACTAGACTCAACCATTTCTCCAAGAGACTCTGAAGAATTGTTCATGTAAGAGGCGGTAAAAAATGATGCTGTACAAGCTACAAATTTGCCAGTCTCATGATGAAACAACAGCAGTGAAATAACGATGGAAATAATTCTTCCTGGGTATCAATGAACAATCCATAATTTGGCCTATTGCTGTTAAGCGCGTTAACAGTGCTCATACACTGCTGTTCAGTGCTCTCAGTATTACAATCAAATCATTCAACAGCACTGTTCATTTCCTACTTACGTTGTCAATCACCCACACTGCTACAGTTTATTGCTGATAGAGGAGAAAAATAAGTATCTGAGTAACAGGTTGAAGTTCCTTCAAAATGATGTAACACTTAACTTCAAAGAAGTATTTAAGATGTTTATTCACAGGAGGTAAGAGCTAGTAAAATTATGTCAAAGGCAGTTTCCCTTCTGGTATAGAGATATGAAATATAAAAATAAATAATTTAGTATCAAAGTCAAGAAAAAGAATAACCTACATCCCATCAACCCTGTAATTATTTGTGCAGTGCCCTTCCAAGCACATATGCACTACGTAAATATCTCTAAATGTGTTTATTTACAAATTCTAAATGAATTTTAACAGTTTATTTAGTTCCTGCTTATATTAAAGTAGCAACATGCCTGTTTGATCCACAAATGTTACAGGAATTCAACAAATTTATTCACTTGGCTTGTAGTAAACACTAACCATTAAACACCCATGTTCTAGATGTTCTTAAGAAATTAAAAATGAGCAAATAAAAGTAAAGATCAAAGAACAGAATTGCAGGCAAAGACTGCACTTGCATTTGCAGGTGCAGTGGAAGAAAACCCTCAGCTGTGCTTGTGTTTCTGGGTTTGACAAGACCTTCACCTTCAACTTCCAACGTGCAGCACTCCCCAGTTCTTAAGAAAACAACAGAAAAAGGGGGTACAAGGGCAGCGTCAGAGGAAAACATCAATATGTTTTCAAGTTACGTGTATTCTTGCACCAATAAGAAACCACTTTTTCCCTCCATACTTGCAGTGACTGCAGTAGTACCTAGCTGTACTGAACAGAAACCAGTATCGCTGCAACCATGATTACAGAGCTGCTGCTGCTGAATACAAATGGAATCCATTCAAAGTCATGTCTCACCCTGCCAAGGAGTAAGTCTCCCTGAAACAGACTTGCAATTGGCACTGTGTGCTATTTCTTTGGTTTTAAATGCACAAACAAGTCTTTTCATCACTGTCTCCATGCTTCACAAGGATTTCCTACTATACAAAGAACTCCATTTGAATTTGGTAAATCCATGCAATGACTTGAAACATACATTATAGGTGACAAGAAACCGACAAACAAATAAAAAACCAAGACTCGATTCTGACCTTATTTACATTACTGAGAGTAGCTACTCAAGTAATCAGAGAAAATCAGAATCAAACCTAGTATTTGGGAATGCTCCACGAGATTGTACATACCTCAGGGAAATAATCCTGTGGAAACTTCTCTTTTTCCAGCATGGGTGTGCTTTCCAAAGTGTCCGAGTAGATTTCTTTCCCAGTAACCTTTTTATACTTCTTAGCTAGGAAGAGATATAAACCAAAATTAACATACATATCTTTAACATTATAAGCAACTTACAGCACCCATTGGCAAAGCAGTGGCATCTGCAAAATAGGTGGTAGGGTCTTAGCAAAAATACGCAAGCACTGAGCTGTTCTGGGGGAAAAACCAGAGACCACTAAACTATGCATAAACATACTTGTTTATATCAGACACCTTCAAGCTATACAGTTATGGGTACTGTTATTTTTACTATCCAGAGCACTGTAAAGCATTGGAGCTCTAATTATGAACCAGGTCTCTGTACACCATTGCACTCAAACTTTCTGGCATGGTTCTTCCAGGAGATGCCTGTTTGTGTCCTCAGCCAGCATCCAGCAATCTATGCTGGATAATTAACAGGAAAATTAAGTAATACAAAACACAGTGAGGTGAAAAATTTTACTTATGAGTAATGATTATCTGTATGTTTTATCTAGCAACTCTTTTTCTCAGATTTTAAGTCTACCTACCTAAGCACCAACTGATGCACATCTGTAACACATTATTAATCACATCTTTCACCCATCAAACAAGTACATAATCATTCATTTAGATCATCTCAGCTTTTTGCCTTTTGCTTTAAATCAACAATATTGACAATCATCATTGACTCAGTGTTTGGCCACACTTCAATTGTCTGCTGGGCTAGCTGTGTCAGCGGGGGGGCTGATTTTTGTCACTCTAGAACTGACCCAGTCATGCTGGTGGAATTCCTAATGAAAGATGAGTTGACCACCAGCTGAGTGGCCCATTCCTTTTGTGGAACTGATCTGAGGTAGACTTGTTTTTAATTAACAATTGTCTCTGCAAAGAAAGGTGACATCCTCAAGTCATCCATGGAAGTTATTCAAATACTACAATGCCCTGAGGCAAAACAAGAAATGTGAAAAAAAGTTCTTATATGAACAGACTGAACGTTTTCCCTCAGGGACGTGAGAGTAGCAGAGAATACGCTGCACCAAAACCAGGTGGTTTACTGAGTGCTCTAGAGCAGGAAAATTAGAAATTTCTCTCTGTTACGTCCTAAAACAGAACTGGGGACAGTCAATGAAATTCAGAAACAGCAGTGTGAAGCCTAATAAAAAGAGGAAGTTCATGTTCTACTTAATGCATTATTTTGCTGGGCAACTTACTGTCCCAGACTGTCAGAACTGAGCAAGATCCTGAAAAACACTGGATATTTGTAACTATTTAAATACCTAGAACTATAACAGAAATCATACATGCCTGAAGAGAGCCTTAGAGAGGACAGTTGTTAAGCTTCAAAGGCCTAACCTAAACAGACTCCTGAGGTGCAACTGCCTCATAGCTGCCCATCAGAGGATACCCTCTAGGTCTCTGCCACGTTTAGCAACAGCTACTGGACCAGACAGAGCAGTGGTCTGATGCGGTACAGCCACCCCTGCATGCAAGGGTGGAAATGATTTTCAACTCTGCCAACATCCCTACTACCCACATGCCAGCCTCCATCAATCAAGAAGGCCAGTAACATAAATTGCCAAATTTCAGTTGGGTGTTCCTTAATCAGTTAAGTGACTGAAAATGATTAAAAAAATAAAAATCAGATCTCAGGATCTCCTCCTGAAATGTTCTGTGCTTATACATGCAGCTCAGTCAACTCTGAATTATTTGTATAGTCACCTGAGAACCCTTAGAGTAAAAAAACTGTGTTATTTTTGAACGGCCTTCACTGATACTAGGCCTTTTGCACCAGTTCTCCTGATCAGATTATTTCAAACCAAGAAAGTAAAAATCTTGCTCTGGGGATATGCACAAGACCAACTGGACTCACTCCATTCAAATCCCGTATCAGCTGCTCTGTGGCCCTGTAGCCACCCACCTCTTTCAGATTATCCATTTCTGGCTATCACCCCATGAGGTTGATGTGAATTTAAAGCTGGAATGGGTGCTGTGTTTGTAAAAGAGACTTAGTGGTAAAGCACATCACTTTCCGAAGTCTTTAACGAATGATTACATCACAGACAGAAATAGCACAGAATTTTCAGCCTTAACAATCAATCTATGGATCTATACAGCTAATGAACAAGAGGTTCTGCTTCTTGATCCACTTCATACTCGGTCTCCCTCCTGATCAGGGCAATGTATTGGCATGCCTAAAGGCAAGAACCTGACTTAATTTGCTGAACTCCTGTGACACAAGAATTCGGGCAGCTATCTTACTGCTACCATTAAGCTGGAACTACCCAACTGGATTGAGTTTTGACTAGGAATGCACAAGAAAAAAACCTCCAAAACAACTACTCTCAAGAGCCCTGAACTGTCCAGTTCTACTGGATATCTGGTGAAAATACCAAGCAATACAAGAACTTGTCACTTTAAGTTGTCTAGATAAAGTATTTTATATAATCTGAGGAAGCATTTACTGTAATGTAGCAATATATCTTCAGGGAAAAAAAAAAAAGTATAATTCTTTATGTGCCAATCACTTTGAGATCTGGCTCCCACAGGAAGACTAAACAAATATCCTGATAAACTAATGTGGCATCATTCTAAGTAGATCATGGATGGATGTGCCTCTTTCAGTACGTTTAACAGCGTCAGCAAAAAGATCCCGATGTCATTCAGGACAGAGAAAACATTTGGCAGAACCGTAAGGACCGAAGGCTTATGCTGTGAGAACCTAAATAAAAGGTAGCACTTGGCAGAAAGGAGGCACTTTACCATCAACTTACGTTAACATCAATGCTAAATATGAACCAGCGATTCATTTACATGACTGCTGAGAAGCAAATGCAGGAGGAAAGAAGCATGCCTTCTCATGTATCTCCAAGTAAAAATACTTCTACACTATTTCTGATGTCACACCAGAGAAAATGAGATTCTGTAAATCGAAGTGGTAGACTGAAACTGGCCTAATAGCCCAGTCAGCAAACCCCTCTGTTGGATGATGGCCCTTAAGAACAAATAGCTTGTCAATAGTTTAAATTGTAAGCAAACTTTTGGGCTTCTGACCACTGTAAAAATATTCCAACACTTTCTATGCTGTAGCAAATAATATGTGAGGCTGTAGGAGAAAATTGTTCTCATTTTAAAACTCAAATATGTCTTCCTGAGAACTGAAAAACAGAGACAATCTTTTTTTCCTAAAGACTGTATTCAGTCACATCCAACTGTGCAGTGAATTTTGAAAAGACACAGTGATGTTACAGGAATATTGAATTCTATATAAACATCTATTTTTTGCATGCTTTTGAGTAGAACCAGAATTTCATAATGATTTTTGTGCAGAGAACGTTTGTATCCATTTGGATTTTTCCTCTGATTTAAGAGCTTCATACACTGTGAAAATGCCAATAGTCATGAGAGAAGAGGCAAGTTTTACATTTCCTCTGAAAGATGGGAGCCTTCAGGGTCATATTTTACAAACACTACACTGGGAGACTGATTCTGCTCTACATTAAGAGAACAGTGGGTGACTTACAACACCAATTGAGTGTAGCACCTGCTTTCCTTGGATTTTATTAAGAGTTCTTTCTTTCCAAGTGATGACTGGGCCAAACACATCTTTATGTGCATGGTTCACACCCCATCTGGCTTTACTAAGGTTTTGCCGAGCAAAACGAAGCACCAAACATTTAAAGTGTTTATTTTCTGGAACAAGCATCTGCTGCTTTCTTTTATATTGATTATTTTCCCCTACGCTTTTTCCCTCCGTCTTCTCACTTTTTTTTAATCCTTACATTTTCTTTTAAAAGCTGTACAGTAGCGAATAAGCTGTCAATCAACGATTAATAAACCCAAAAAGCTCCTCTGTTCCTAAAACAGTTGTCATTTCACTCTGTCAGGTGTCGCTAGAGCAGGACACCTCTCGTCTATGACCAGCGGGAGGGAACTTTAGGTGGAATTCAGAGCAAAACTGCTAGTCCTCCAGTGCTGGTGCGATGAAGTTCTGGGCTCAGAAATTAGGTGTGCAGATACAGTTCACATATTACTGATACACAAAGCCATTCACATGGCAAAATGAAAAAACAGTTACTAACAGTGGACCAGCAGGCTGTTCAATCCGGGGACTGGGGTAACACCTTGGACACCCAGCTTCACGTGCAATGCCAACTTCCTCCAACATTTCCACCCTGCACACAGTTCAGCTGATAATACTATCACTACTTAGTGTCTGCAAAACTGTTCTAGTTTGGGAGAAAGAGTAGGTATGACCTCTCATTAGAAGTCCCTACATGACTACTGAGTTTTCCAGTATGGTGTCTCAGAAATAAAATCTACTCTGAGCTGCCTATGATATTATAGCTAAAATTTTCCTTCAGCATTGAAACCAACGATGACAGGAGGACTTACGTTGGCTAAGTCCTGAATTGCTATATACGTAGAACTACCGTTCAAATATTTCAGGGAAGGAAGACCCTGTACCCTCAATTACACGAGCAGAGAGAATCTGTCTCTACTGAGAACAAAAATAATGAATCTATGTAATTAAGACAATTAGTTCACTCCATAGTTACCACCATTTCAACAGTGTCTCAAATGAACGGGATGCTAGATGTAGTATTAATGTGATTCAGCTCAGTAAGCTAAATGAAGCTCAGAAGATTTTTGTATTTAATATACAGACAGTTCTCGAACTGCAATAACATAAATTTTATATAATCTTTTCTATATACACCTCAGGAAGCATTCAATAATTTTCTATGATGCTTCTAATATTTAATGTACATAGCCTAGCATTACTTTTAAACTTCTGAGATTTAGCAAGACCTCCAACCTGATGGATCAATGTGGGTTAAAAACAATGACACCCTCCTACTGACCCGCACTGCTCCAAAGTAATTTAAGCCATAAATCTACCTCAGCTGCTTTGCAAAATGACCATCACTGTTAGACGTTTAAGGTCTTGGTCCTAGATCTGATCTACACGGAAGAACCTTGTGGCCATTCAGAGCTCTTCTGAAATCATCAGGGATCTCTACAGATCCAGAGGTCCATATGCATGGGAATGATTAATGCATTGGTTTTCAACCTGTGGTCGGCCCATTGACTTCTTCTAAGAGGTCTACAAAAGGTAAAAAAAGTAATGTCTGTCACCAGTGGACTTGCATGCATTATACAGAAGTCTGCATATCATGGAAAAAACTGCTAGGCACCACTATCAGAAAAGATGACAGAAAAGCTGCCTTGATTTATAAAGCCAATTGACAACACTTAATTCCTTCGCTTACCTTTAAAATCAAACTGGTAGATGTTCTTCAAAGATTCATGAAGAAAGTAAAAACTTCCTAGAGCCTGTAAAAAACAATAAAATAAGAAATTATAAAAATACCTACTTTGTCTAACTACAAAGTATCATACTTTCCAATTAAAAAAACAGAAGACATTAAATACTAATAAATAAAATTACTAATTTCTACATTTTCTAAGATCTATAAAAATATTCATTTCCTTTGTTGCTTCTCTGAAGTTTCATAAGCCATTATAAAGATGATCCTTAACAGCTGACTAAACATGGTAAGGGCACAATTACCAGGTGTACTTCCAGAAATACCAGATGGATGGATGCAATTAGTAATACAGACAAATACCTTTCTGAACACCGAACACATCCCCACAACTCTTTTATAAAAGCCTGACAATTTCTGCTTCACCTTCAGAGCAAAAAAAATGCTTTTGGAGACTGCAGTACAGAAACAAGAGAAGGGCTGAGAGATTCAATAGCTTTTGAGAGCCAGGCACAAGTTTCCCATCTTCCTACTGAGCTGTGCAGAGTGAATGACTGCCAGCTGCAGAGCAGGTGTAACACTTAAAATCTAACAGGAGCGTTGTGATTATTTGTACACGCTTGTACAGCTTTCCCTGTTCATAAGTGTTTTGACAATAATTATAATGACTGAACAGTACAGTATGTCCACCTCTGCTAGCCATACTTCGAGAGCAACTGCTACTCCTAGCTTCGGTGCGAAGCCTACAGAGGGAAGTATTTCCTCACAATGCACTGACCCGAAGAGAAAGAATATACACGTATCTAGCAGAGGAGCTTAGATGTTTGAATACATGTTAAGTTTCTCGATGCTGGCAGAACTGATGTGTTTCTAAGTATAAGCAGAAGCAGAGTTTAGTGCCCATAACAATACATGAAAAAATTGAGCTACTACTGAAAATAAAATACGGTGTGCTCATAGTTCAGATTTAGGTAGGACTTATAACTCCTCCTGCTGATCTAATCCTGAGCAACTATTCTCTTTAGGTTTTGGGTTTTTTTTTTTTTCAAAGCAGTGACCAAAGCCAACTACGTAATCCTGTTACAGTTTTAGTGATTAGTCCATGACCAAGTAAAGCACGTAAACACAGAATTAATCTCTACCGCATTCAGAAAAGCCTATAAACTCCCATCTCAGCAAATCGATTTTAAAAGCATACCGAAGTCCACCCATATTCAGCAAAATATTAGTACCTCTTCCTTACAAATACTTAAGTGCTTTCCTGCTTTCTGAAGATTTCCAAGATCTTAATCCTCAGCCCATTATTAAAGAAAGCATCTTTGTTCAGGATACCACCTAAGCATACCCCCTAGCTGCACAGGCACAAGCACTTTGGTCCCAACATGAACAAGAGCTGAAATGCCATCTGTCTTCAGACTGACCACAATGCAGGGTGTGTTGTCTCACTGGTGAGAGCGGCAGTCAGCCTACTGTGGTTTTTAGGACCCTTTTCTCTGCCACAGAGTCCCCGTGAGATATGAGGAAATCCACTCCAAGCTTCCCACGTCTAATAAGTATACATCGCTCATCTTCTGGGTACCCACTCTCAGACTTCTGGGATTCAGTTTACAGAAGGCCTGAGTGAACTCAGCTGCAACTGGCACTGATGACACTGTGCTCCAAACACACAGATTACAGCAGAGCGAAAATAACGCTTGTTGCAATCACAGTGCCTTACGCAAGTGAAATAAAGAAATGAAGATCCGAACTGCAAGAAATCATCTAGCCCAGAGGTGGTTCTCAAACACGGCAGGTAAAATGCCCGTGGTCACACACTAGCAGTAAAGACTGCCAACGCAGACCCTGCAGAGGCTGGTGAAGGAATGCTACAGGGCTTACCACGTCAGGATGAGCTGGCCATCCCTCATCTGGTCCAGTACCTGCCACCCAGACAGGACCCAGTGCACCCCAGACCTATGTGTTTTAGCTAGACTGTTTCTGAGAGACACGCGAAAGGCAACGTAGAAAGACAACCTGTTATCATAGAAAGGACTGTTCCTCCACCAGAAAGTTTTCCAAGGTTTGCAAGTTACAAACTTAGGCCATGCCTGATAAACAATTCTCTAACTTGCACCTAAAAACCCCTGCAGAAGAGGCTTCCACAACCTCCCAACACAGCCCGACATAATTTTTCCCTGTCCTGAAACTTACAAAGTTTCCTTAACAGGGACAATCCTCTTTGCCTTCCTGCTCCAGTCTTTTCTTCACACCCTCACAGCAGTGACCCCTGCTCCTTCTCCAGTGTCCCTCCATGGACTGGAAGGCTGCTAGCACGGGGTGCTCAGGCCGAGACAGTCCCTTCCTGGCTCCATTTATGTCAATGAAGCTTTGCCAAGATTTCACCTGTATGTACTGTGAGCTTGCTGGTTGCTTTTACCTCTTCACAGTCATACAATACACTGTTTTCCTCCAGTTAATGAGAGGAAACTTACCTATCAGAAGAGAGTAAAGGAAAATCAAGTGAGAAAGGAAAAGTAGGGTAAACAGACTTTATAGTGGAATATGAAAAATGTATAAATTATAAACGAGAACTTGATGAGCCTTTAAATACATCTGATGCACTCAACAGACGTTGAGGGGAAAAAAAAGGCAGCCTGCCACTATATAAACTCTTCTTGAGAAGTATAAAAGAAGCAACGCATTAAACAAAAAGAATGAATTTGTTTCATTTTGTCTTTTACTCCTATAATGACAGAGACCCTCCTGGCAGAGTAGTGTTTTGGTTCAGTGACTGCTGCATTATTTATGAGATGCTGCACATCCAGAGATTAAACATTTGCTGATTTGTCAAAAGCACAAACATGAGGTCCTGCCCATCTCCCTGACATATTAGTCCATCCAACAGAAAACACTGTCACACATTTAATTGATGAGTACACTTCCCTGCGACCCAGTCAGCTTCCTTTAGGTCTTTGGTTTTCTTTTTTATAACATGAAGGAGGCAAATAAGAAAATTCAGGAGACACTCTTGTAGAGGACTCAAGGTTAACTATGCTGCAACAAGGACACACTGCCAGAAAAAAAATAAATCCTGATACAAGATAAAAACATTGCCACCTGATATTTAATTTCCAACTGAAGAAATTGTCATTAGGAATAGAAAACGCTGCTGCCTCAAGCTAAACTTTCACTATACTCTGGCCTTCGGATTTTAAAAACAGGAGATTATTCTTAAATAGCAATATGTTTACAGAGAGGTTTTTTGTAGAGGAAAGTATATTTTGTCTCTCAGAGAGCTAAAACTAGATAAAAGTCTTAAAATCACATGCAAGCTACAGGTAAAATTCAACTGTTGTACTTGAAATGACTTTCCCCAACTCACTTACAAAGCCTGCAATTAAAACAAAGAAACAAAAATACATGCTGTCACAACTTTAAATTTAGTGGAAAAGGCAGCAAATCCTATGTTAAAAGTGCCTGCTTCTTTGAATGCACATAAGCACTGCTCAGATGCATCATCATCGAGGAAAAAGATGGAGGGAAGAAAGTTATTTTCGGAATTCTCCATGATAAAACTAAGTTACAGTGAGGTTGATCAAAACCAGGGGCTTGGGATGGGGTTAGAACATGGGGCTCAGCTGTGGCACCCTTGCTTCACGCGGACTTGTGAAGGTAGTGACAGTGACTGGGTTAGTAAATACTTCTCGGATGAGTAGGCGCCTCACAATATGGTTCTGTACCACAGAATTTCATCTCATGCATAAGCATCTTATATTCTTAACATCAATGCATTTTATACACAGGCAGTTTTTATCCTACTTAAATCAGTGTGATCAATTATGAAGCAAAGCACTTCTGAGTGGAAGGACACTACAGCTGAGCTCTTACCTGCTTATTTATTTAGAAAGCTGACCTTAGATAAAAGCTTACAACATAAGTATTATATCAGATTTAAGTAATTTTAATCTGATATATATATCTCTGTATGACAAAAAATGGAAAGTATAAACAGCTGGATGAGTTCTCAGTTATAAAACCTAGTTAAATACGATTACTCTATTTTACCAGAACCTGTTATTAACTTAAAAGAGTGCATTAAAGTCATGTTCTCTAGACTTGAGTCATTCCCCCCTCTCCTACTCTTCCTGAATTTTTCCCAGCTGGTCCATCTCTTTCTTCAGTATGCAGGGCAAAATCTGACATGTCTAAAGATAACACTTTGTTATATAATATTACTCTTTAAGAACTCAGTACAAGGATATAGCTTTGTTTCAGCTCCTTATATGGTCTTCAGAAGAAAAAAAAAAAAAAAGAGCCTTGGCAAGCATCTGGAAAATATCATCCAAATGCCTCAAGTCTGAAAAATTTAAAAGCAAATGAAAAACGGATCCTGGAATGGGAAATCCTGGGCTACATCAGTAATGTGGCCAATTCAGCCTACCTGTAACATCTAAATACTGTTTTTAAGGAAGCTTTTCTTTTTCTCATAATCTAGGGTAGCAGAATCACACAGGCTGGAAGGGACCTTTGGGGTCTCCGGTCCAACCCCTGTTCGAAGCAGGGCTGACAACTGAGCTGCTCAGGGCATTGCCCAGACGATTCAGCAATCTCCAGGGTTGGAGACTGCCTCCCCTTTTGAAGCCCCTGTTTCAGTGTTTGACCACCTTTATTCTCATTGGAATTCCTCTTGTCACAGCTGAGATGGAAATGTAAGGCTAACTAAAACCAAATATTTGGAAATAGTGACCTATCCAAATCAGGCACAAATAATTTTAGACAGGTGAAAACTTAAATCTAGGTGACAGGATTATGAATTCTGAAACTTCTCTATATAACACGTCAATAAGTAAACCAAGAAGAATCAAGATGCTCTAAAAACTGTTTCATTTAGATGCCGTAATTCTATTAAAAATAGTACTGCCACTTGTGATGAAGCTACAACTTTATTTCTAAGCATCCTGATTTGCTCACTGCTTGACTTCTTACAGTTTTAACCTCATTTTTAAGAACTAATTTTGAAGAATTATGCAGCAAAAGTTTGGTTTGATAGTCTACATTTGTAGCACTGCATGTCAACTAATTGTGCACAAAGAATCTCTGATGGTGATTAAGTAACACTGTACAGTTTCAGGAACTGATACTACTAACATTAAGATAGGCTTTGACTGTGTAATTCTAAACACACCATTGAAAAGAAGCAAACTATAATGGAATGGAAATTATGGCTATCACTATCTTCCGCATTGTTATAGACTTAATCAGGTCTACGTACATAAACGTTAACTTGTAAAAATGATGGAGTGCAGTTATAATTCACTGCCCTAACACAATGAAATAGAAGTAAAAAGAAACTTTCTTTTAGGGCCTAATGCCTAAGCCCTTTTGTTGAGGAGATTATGTTAATTCAACTTATTTCTCATAAAATGACAGTTAACAAAGTTAAATTACATCAATTCAAAGTCTAGAACTTTAGTTTCTTATTTACAATTTTAACATTCTTTGGAAAAAGAAGTAGTGGCACATACCGTAGCAGCAGTACATACAGTAACTAAGTAATGTAATACAGAAACACACTGCAAATTACAAACAACCCCAAACAGTTCAACTTTTAAAAATTTCAAACGTAAAGAAAGAAAACTATTATTTGTCCCCCTTTAAGGATTGTTGAAATTGATTACTTCTGCTGTTAGCACAAATTCTATGCCATCTGTAAGCAGGTGCTTTTACTAAAATGCAACCTCAGAAGTCGTGTTATGCATTGTACCTTACTTTCTCAGTTTCTGCTACCTCTAATCTATGTTAGTGACTGCAGAACAGTGAATCAGCAAATCTGCAAATATTTAAGCCCTCTTTACAACAGTCTTTCTAGAGTAGGAGCCCGAAAAATAATATGCACTGAGGGTCACTGAAGTTGACTTTACTGTACATTCGGGGAAGATGCACGTTCCGCAACTGCGGGCCCCCCCAGACAGTGCCACAGTTATCCCCTGAATGGATTAACCTGTTGACTTTCATCTCAAGCATTCAGAGCAACCTCATTTTGGAGATTAAGGCTCAGACACAGCGCAACAAGCTCTTGCTAGCCACTCTGAACCCGAATTGTAGTGGTACTGCACCAAGAAATGAACAGGAGACGGTATATGCTCTGCTGTACAGGTAATGTCTTACCAGAACAAAGTGAAGGGAGCAGCCACAGTCTTCTCCGCTTGCTTTTCCAAGTAGTCTGCAAACACAGACTAGTCATGGAAACTGTGTTTCAGTAGCCCCCTCGCAGAGTGATGAATGGATAGCTCAGTTTGGCTCAGATCAGAAAGTTCTTAATTTTTTAGGCCAACCTGCCAAACCTTGGGTCTGTAACTGTATCACAGTCACCCTGTATTCAGTAATACCAGAAGTTTCTGAAAGTTCAGGAAGATCAGCACAACCCGTTGACCTCAGGTGGTCACGGGGACCGCTTGTGTAATTCTCTGGACCCATCAGCCAGGTGGCTTTCTACCCTACCAGTAAAGCCAGGAGCTGCCAACATAGAAACGTCTTCATCAGTTGGAGTCGCCTAGCTACTCCTGTAAGTATATACACAACTCAGAGTAATACCCGTGGCCATGAAGAAATACCACAATCACAGCTGGTGGCTCTATTTAAATTTATACACATTTTGCTTTATAGAGGAGTTTAAGCATTGTAAATAGGCATGAATATATATATATAAACATCCCCACTAAAATGGCGGAAAGCATCAAAGTGAAAAGTCAGACTGCACAGTCATGAGAAACAGTAATTTTTAGCTTGGCCAAGTAGCTTAGAAACGCACAAGAATGTTAAAACTGATTGCCAATTATTCTTCTGTCTCCCCTGTACATTATAACTAAACAGCTTTGCTTTAACACTCCTAAAATCAAATAGTTAGACCTGCACACAAAATCCTACAGGTAGACTAGGGAAAATTTCCTTTGTGAACTCCTAGAGACTCTTTCAATATCGCAACGACTAATTGTAGAGTATACAGTCAAACACATCCTAGCTTTTGAAAGCTTTTGTGAGAATGGCCCTCTCGGAAACATTCGGGAACTCAGTGAAAAGGCCAGGCGACTATCTTACAGCAATACTGTTATTAACAAAATGCCTTTTTTCAGGACTGACAGAAGTACCTGACTGTTCTTACCATGTGTGCGCACAGAATTGTACTGCCAGCTGTAGAAACAGATAGCAAAATTTAACTTAGAGTTAGCACAGGTTAACTAGAAGAGCTTTGCATCCCCCCCCCCCCCAAATGTATTATGGAGAAAAAACTAGGTATCTTCTCCCTGTTAGGAGACCGAAGTTAAACCATCACTGCTTTTAAATAGGTTCCAGAATGATAGTCAGTACGATATTGGAAATTTCTTTCATTATTCCATGCCAAAAGACTCTCATGGAAAAACTGGTACTGATGGCAAGATAAACAAATTGGTTCTGATGGGTTACACATCTGGCATTATTAAAAACATTATTCCTTTGATTATACAGAAATCTTGCCACAAAAGTCTGAAGGGTAAAACAGCTATAATTTTTTTAACAGCCAGCTGGCATAATTTCTTTTTAAAGTACGTCATTTCAACTGTGGAAATTTAATGCATAAAGGAAATACCTGAATAAAAGTTTAATTACTGTACAGAGTAAACATTTACTGCATTACCTCACTAAATGTGATAAAGCTAATATATAAAGATCGCTTTAAATAAATTTAAAACAAATTGCCAATGATGACACAGAAACTGTAATTCATGCAGTCATAAAATCCATAATTAGCTTTAATGAATATTTAAAGTCAAAGTTCAACCCAACTTTTTCAATGTTTAACCTACTATATCAATATAGTTCAAGGAATTCATTTATCATCGAACATGACAATGCCTGAATATTAATTAGCGCGGGGCACGGCTGACAGGAAGCCCTTATCTCCTTCCAGTCCTTCTGGCTCGGCCGTGTGTCAACAGCGTGCTTGTCACACCTGCCGTTATCGATTACCTGCCTGTTTTGCTAACAACAATTAAAAAAATATTCTACATATTTATAAACCCGAACATCAAGAGCACGTATTAGTCTCCCATCAGTAAAACGGAGTCTATCAGCTGCCACCTTTCAGTCAGGGGGAACGCGGCGAACGAGCGGCGGCAGCAGCTGCCGACAGAAGACAAGGACTGTACCGGGCAGCGGCGCTCCTGCCGGGCAGCGCACCGGCTTACGTCGCCACGAAGCTCAGAGGCTTCAACCAGAAAAACCTGGGACCGGGAACGCTGCCGGCGCTGGCTGCCCCGCGGCCGCTCCGGGGGGCCCGCAG
>WAAD01023205.1:24610-36024 GCA_013389945.1 Fregata magnificens
TGGGCCGCAGCAGGCCGAGGGGACTGCTCGGGCCCCGGAGCGCCTGGCTGTCCCCCGGCCACCGCTGCGCTGCCCTGCGGGGTACGCTGCCACGGGGTACGGACCGCAAAAGAGCTCTAGAGCTCTGCTAGGGAACAAGCCACAGGCTACCTTGGACTGCTGTGGCAGTTTAGAAACACAGAATCACAGAACGTCTCGAGTTGGAAGGGACCCACAAGGATCATCGAGTCCAACTCCTGACCCCGTATAGGACAACCCCAAAATTCACACCACGTGTTTGAGAGCGTTGTCCAAACGCTTCTTGAATATTGTCAGGCTCAGTGCCGTGACTACCTCCCTGGGGAGCCTGTTCCAGTGCTCCACCACCCTCTGGGTGAAGAACCTTTTCCTAATGTCCAACCTAACCCCCCCCCGGCACGTCTTCCCGCCATTCCCTCAGGTCCTGTCACTGGTCGCGAGGGAGAAGAGATCGGCGCCTGCCCCTCCTCTTCCCCTTGTGAGGAAGTTTAGAAACACTTCGTGAGAACACCTGCCCGTAGGTTGCCTTAAAAAAGTTAATTTTGATACAATTTTCACTTCCCAAGAAAGGAAGAAAGGGTGATACAAGGGCAGACTGGTTCTAATGCATCTAAACAGCGACTGACAAAGTAACTACAAATAATGAACGATGTTAAAGTATATGCTTGTCAACTCTGTTCATAGGCTGCTTGATCCAGTATAGCTAAATTAACACTAAATGTCTATTATTCATTCAAGGTTAAAAAAACAGGCTGGGTACACAGATCAAATCATTATAAAATAGTCTATCACTTTTTATTTGCAAACAAATTAGGTGTCCAGCAATTTATCATTTCCTGAATTGGACTTATCAGCTAAAGTACATACAATTAAACTGCTATTGAGCTTCCCCCCAAACAGGCCTCATCTACCTGACGTGCAGACAGCCAGAGCCCGAACCAGACCATTTCAAACAATTACGTGCTACTTTCGCAGCTCCGTATCTCAAACACAGGTATCAGCTTAATTTCAACAGTATTTGAATAATTACACCTTTAATAAAGTGTAAAAGTGAGCGGGCTCCAAATATGCAGTGACAAACTTAAAAAACTCTCTCGGCGTACTGTAACTTGATCTGTATTAAAAATATCTGCTTAGTTCCACGTGATGCTCTTATTAAAGCAAATGGAATTACTCACTTGAGAAGAGTAAAACCACTGGCAGGATTGGTACTGCAGACTCTCTTACTCCATAAAACCCAAACCAATGTTATGTATCATAACATAAGCACACCTGTGTTGTAAAGAGGCAACTTGTAGTACCACAACTTGCTTGCACAATTGCTAGTATCTCAACAGTTTCTCCAGTGACCACCTCCCAATTAACTCAATGCTGCTGAAGCAGTGGAGACGACTGATAGCAGAAGCCTGCAGGGATAGCTGGTGGTGGTGGGGGGGAAGCATACCTAGCACTAAGTCTATCCAAATACTGGTCATTTGTTTACTATGATTATATTCGACCCATACCTGCAAAGATACTTCTGCATTTCTAGATGAATTTCCACATGCTGGTTTTGACTTAAAAAGTTCTCATTTGTTTGTAATCTATTTATTTTATTGACCTCCCAATTTTTCAAACTGACTCTCTCAGCCGTACTGTTGCAGCTAGGCAGTGAAGTTACACTTCTGACTGCTTTGTGCCAGCAGAACAACCTCACACTTCCCATGTTTCCAGCTTCAATGAGCTGTCAGAACATCCAGTGTGATTTCTAACCATCCTCAACTACTTTTAACACCACAATCTTTCCTGTTAAGTTGTAGTTTAGCAGCACCAGACATACCTTTAACTTCTAGCACTGCTCCCTCACTCTTGTCCTTATTTCTTCAGAACAGTTAAGTGTGCCACCAATAACAATTGAACTATCAAGAAGAATAGTCGCTATAAATTTACCACTAAAAAAATCCAAATAATTAAAAAATAAAATCTGATTTTTTTTTGTTTTTATAATAGTTGAATTAAATGTAATTCAGGAAACAACTGATCCCTGAGTGTTTATGTACAGTTTTGTAGCTTGTACTATTTATTTCTGGAGTCATTACCAAGATTTAGGTATTTTCAAATGGGCTTATCTGTTTAGGTTTCTAAAAAGGTTGTGACCTGTCTACATGACAGACTGGAGTAACTGTTATAAAAATTCCAAGATATCTAAATCCCAAGTCATTTAGATGCTTAATCAAGAGACCATCATAAAAAAACCAACTTGCTTGAAGATCTGGTCTTTATGGATACCTCAGAGACGTCCCTCTGCTAATAGCAACCATCAGTACTACACTTTCAGGAAAAAAACAAAGTCCCGGGAGCTTTCATCTTCCTGTTCTGAAGACTAACAAAATGAGTGATCTTCAGCTAACATGATCCACCTCTACTACCTTCTCTTTATAATTTCTTTACTACATCAATATAGCAAATGAAAAATCATATTCAATTTTAAAAGATTCTTTGGGACTAGTTAATTTAAGAAGAAAAGAAAAAATTAACAAACAAAAAATCTGAGCTATGTCTAAACATGTCTGGTAAGTAAATGAATAATCCATATGTAACCGACCACGTTGACAAAGAATATTTAATACCACTTTTGATACTGACATCTTTCACAAAGAGATTTAACATTTTAATTACAAATCAATTCAATTAAAAAATCAGACGGAGGTTTTTTTTCCTTAAAACAAAGATTACTGACAGACCAAGGAGCCAACAAGAGTTAAGGAAAGTGTGTGTATGCTGAACAGTTAAAAAAAGGGCCACTTATCAATATTCCTGAACTCAGAGCAGAACCTTCACAAAGTCATTAATCACACTGTTATTTAATATTTCTATTACACAAGCACTCTAGAGGCCCCCAATCAGGATAAGAGGCACACAGCTTGGCTCCGCACCAATATGAAACGGAGGTTGTCTGAATACAGGATTCAAAACTATAATTCAGGGCTGAGCTCTGAATTCTGCCCCAGAAACTTTTTAATGGGTGGGACTGCAAGAAGTGTGTGCAATCAAACAGCCAAAACCTCTGCTGAGGACTCCACTGGTGGCTTCAAAGTCAGAACAACATACACAGCACTGCTCTGAATATCCACTGCCTCTTCAGTACGAGAAGAGGTAGAAATAACATCTAATTTCTGTCTGTAAGCGTAGCAGACAGAATAAGCATAAGTGTACCTAAGAAGAGGGTTCGCCAGGCAGTTATAAGTTCTTGACAAACAGAGCTCAAAATATTGTACAAAGAGCCAGATTTATCCAATGGATACTGGTAACAGTTCACGAACTGAGAGAAACTGAGCTTGAGTCTCACATTGCAGAAGATAATACAAAAGTGCAGAATGTTATTTTTCAGGAAGCAAGCTATATTCTATTTCAGATTTACTTTTGTAATTATTTTAGGAGTGTAACCAATAGCAACAGGGACCAAAGCAGCACTTCACCTCTTCCAGAAATTTACTCCTTATTCCCATATACTTCTATTCTCCCATTACTGCATGAGTGAGTGCACCACACAGACCGCCAAAGGGATGCAGCCGTGAAAAAGGCAGAAGTGATCTTAGCATGCAGCACGTGAGATACAGCAGTAGTTAGAAAAGCACTAATGCAGCCGTAGAGAGTGATGATGGTGCATCACCTGGAACCACATTAACAATTCTCATCTCCCACAGAAAAGGTTTGACCACACTGAAAAAAAGGCCATCAGGATTAGAGAATAAGATCCTGTCATACAAGAAGTGACTAAAAGAGGCTGACTTGGTATCCCTGCAAAACTAAGGAAAGTTGCAAATAAACCACAGCTAAGCATTAGCACCAGGGAATGGAAAGAACTATTTAAGCTGAAGAGCAACACTGGCACAGGACAAAGCAGATCCAGACTGAACAGAAATTAATCTAGACTAGTTACAGGTATCTGATAACCACAAAGAGACTGAGTACGTGGAATATCCTTCCAGGATAGGAAAAAGGAATGATTATTTCTATAAAGGAATAGGCATATGTATATCTCCTATAATATATAGGAAGAAGGACTTCCTATAAAGGAATAGGAAAAATTCCAGGATTCCCTCCCAGAAAAGATCAGGATTCCCCCAATCTGCAAGGGCAGAAGGGAGATGCTGTGAGGGCAAAAATCCTGACTAGTTCTTGACAGACATATGTGAGCCCAGCAAGAAACCCAAGGCAATTTCTTTCGGTCTTTTTGCTCCTATGAATCATTGTCCTTCGCTAGCAGCCAAACCTGGCATACAGCTCCGGTCAGTGAGTTGTACACAGGAGAGCCCTGCACAGCGCTCAGGGCCAGCAGGCAGAAAAATGCTCCGCATGAATCCCTTACTGCTTGCGTACCTGATAAGGTGGCTGATCTGTGCTGTGCTTTCACAAGCAGCGACCAATCCCTCCCAACTGTGTTATATGAGATACATTTCCCTTTGGCAGTGCTACTGCAACTGGGATGCAACTTGGATGGCTTCTGATCAGATGGGAGAGACTGCTGGATGTTTAACATTTTACCATATTTTTCTTCTACTAAAAAAAAAAAAAAAAGGTGCGCTTCATTTTGTAAGAAACTGGTAAGCTGGATGACTTACCACATTTACTTGACTCTAAATAATTTTAATTTTAAAAACTTTAAATCAATTTAGTATTTCATTGATATATTCTTACATAATACACTCAAGATGGCAAATTCAATTTGATGAGGAGGCATTAATGCCCATTTCATTTAGTATTACACAGGTCATCTTCAAATAGGAAAGTACCATGTGGTAAAAGGTTGTATTTAGCGTGTCACAGTCACTGGCGGTTGTTTTGTATCTCAAAGAACCTTTGTAACTGCCTCAAAATAAGAGATGATTGATTTACAAAATACCAAATTTCAAATTTCATATTCTAGGACTAAACATCAAATAATTGGACAAAGCTGTCCCCCTGTCTGACCCATCACAATCAAGCCCCTTTCAAGGTTGACTGCCTGCATAAGAAATATGTGCATAATTTCATTTTGTCTCCTGTCCAACATCCAATGTTAGAAGTTAATTAAATTGCTTGTCCATTGTATTCATCCACTTACAAAGTTAATGATATTCTGTTCCTGAATTAAAGAGAATTTTATAAAGCCTGCACTATGGAACCTGGCATGCTGTACACCGAGGAGCTGAACTCTGTCATGGTTCCTGATTGCAGCTCTCCTAATTAGGAAACAGAATGAATGTTTCTCTGTCTGCCAATGCAGAGGACAAGTCATTCCAACAGCGAGAGTAAATGCTTCGTACAATAGCAACTTAATAATATCTCATGTTTGACTATAATAAATTCTGCAGGATTAATAAACCTGTTAAATTTTTAAATTACCGTAACAAAGATAAACTGCAGTGTAACAAGCCAGCCTTAAAAGAGGGACACAGGTTTGAGGGAGAGGACAGCTTCTTGCAAGGGCATCAACCTTGAGGACACTGAAATCACCGGATTCTCGTTCTTGCATGAGATGAGGAAGGAAAACATAATGATATGATAATCTACTGGAGCCAGCTGAGAAGCTAGGATTAATAATTTAAACTATACTACTCTTGTGCTTTTGGCCTAGATACAAAGATCTGGTACAGTGCAACAGTCTTTCTAAGCAACCATACAATCAGAAGTCTAACGCAGTTGCAAATCAAGTACCTGTCAATGGCAAACTTCTACAGTCCAGATGTATGCATCCGTATTCAGTCCTGATGATGGCACTGAAGCCATCATATGAGCCAAAGCTAGAATTAAGCACAAAGCCTACATGCTGTGTGAGAAAAAAATAACCATGTGGTCGAGTAAAAACCACCAGAATAGTGCCCTGCACAGAAGTGCTGTTTTAAGATTTCCATATTCAGCAAGAAGCAGTCTTCCACGACTTATGTCACTGGAGACGCAGTCTATCTCACGTCAGCCTTTCTAATTGGTGTCGCCCAGATTATGACCATGCTGCAGCTGGGAGGAGGACTGCAGCATGCATGGACTTGCCGAAGCCACCGTTCGCCAGCCTTGGGGCAGCCTAGCACCGTCGGCAGGAGCTTCAGCCCAGCCTGTGCGAGCAGAGCGGAGGTCGGTCGTGTTCTCGGGAGATTATCCCGTACTTGGGGCTGGACTGCGTGGCTTTGCGTGAAGCCGCTTGCCACATCAACAGCTGTTACAGACCTGCTCCATCAGGGTCATGCTTCACAGCTAGACTCCAGTGGATGTATTCGCTGAGCCAGTGCCTCTGCTAACAACTGTCATCACTGTCAAAACCTCACCTAGGGTGTTTCCAGATTATGGCGTACAAAACCTACACCGTTGTGCTCTTTATTCAATGCAACCGTGTTGGAAACTCAAGCATGGAATGGGAAAATAGCAGCCATTTGACACATACAAGAGAAACCCAGAGCCTCTGTAACGCAGAGCTTGACAGCAATGGTACCTGGGCTGAGGGGAATGCACTTGTAACCCTCTTCTTAACACCCTCCCTAAATTTATATTCTTGGGCTTCACCGTAACAGGCAGAAAAGGTCTGAAATCTCTAAAAACACCACCCAAAAAGTAAGGTTTTCAGAGTCTATTTATATCACCGTAATTACGTATTGAACAACAAATACAATGAGAATTGCCCATATTTGAAAAACAGAATCTCTACTGACTTTTACTGCCTTAATACAACATATTTTACCTTAAAAAATAGGAAAAAAGTCTCTCTCCCAGCTTTTCTTTGTCTTTTATCCAATGCTGTTAATACAGAGAGTTGGTATTAAAAATCAGAAGTGTTACGTCACTGACACTCTGAGCAGATAAACCTGGTTCAGTGCAATGACTCTTCAATGTCTTACTCTGTACATTGCCATTTCAGCGAGAGACAAAGATGCATATAATAAGTTTTTAAATTATTATTGCTAACAAGGGGCCAAACCCAGTATTTCCTAACAGGTTTCACTTCAGTGAAATTAAGAGCAATATGATTTATGTGATTAGATATTATAAACCCTTGCACCCTTTTGCACCAGTTGCTGCACTGATTCCATAAAGGTATAATGATATAAAACAAAGCAGCAATAATAAAATTATTTAAGCTGACACTGTCAAAGTTCATTAAAAATATTGAAAACTGAGTTAGGAAGAATCCTAAAAAAATTTCAATGTATGCAAACTAAAATAAGAGCATAGATGTCCAGCATATTTGGCTTAGTGAATGTAAGAAAACATCAGGATTACTGAAAAAAAAAATAATTTTCCTGGAGTTATATACAATAATTGTATGTAAAATAACAGAATGGCTGCTGCCATTTTGCATTTCTTCATGTACATTAAGGAACAATACTTTATGATAATTCATTTTAAACTATGCTCAGCATTTTCTTCAAGTGGTCGTATTTCCAAAATAAGGCTACATTTACCAATCCGAAAGATGTATTTTGACTAATGTAACTCTTGTGAATTGAAACTCATTAAATAGTATTGGCAAATCAATAAGGACATAAAGATGTAAAGCTTTTCTTTATGAAATAAACCAAATTATACTCTTCTAATCTAAATACTCAGTGAAGTCACTTGATAATTAAATCATGTGGATAACCTGCCTTGTTATTAAAATCTCTTCAGAACGTCCATGTATATTGGAGTATGCACATATATAATACATATTATTTATATTTCTACCTTTCAGAACTTTTCCATTACAATTAAAAGTCTGTAATTTTTATTGGGAATCACATTACATGCATGATAGATATAAGTTAATTAAAAGACAATCAATTCTAAGAGATGGCCAATAATGAACCTAAACAGTTTACAAATTACCTACTGTCATTCAACTGGAGCAGGCAGGGTCTGTGGACAATTACAGAAAAGCTTTAATTGATTTTAAAAATTCCAATAATACGGTACATTCGGTACATTTAGAAGTACTCTGCTTGTACTCAGATTTTTAGAATTAAAGTAACTGTTGGGACCACCAGTGGAAACTCCCGGCATAGTGCAGAGCTTAGGTCTGAAGTTCAACAAAATGCTGACATTCCTTATGCACCCCAAAATAGCCATATCTACATCTCAAATTCTACACATACCTGTTTTATGTGATATAATGCTTTAAGCTAATCATATTCTTAAAGGAACATGTTCCTGACTAATTACAGTTAAAAAAATATTTAGCACACTTACTTTAAGTTTGTTACAGACACACAGGTTCCATTGCTCTGATGAGAGACAGGAACAGTTTTCTCTTTAAATTCTGGCAAGTCATGGTGCAAACTGAATTACTCAAGAAAAAGCTAGAAACTGTCACCCTCTGATTCACTGGTAACACAGTCAGCAAACAGTAGAACTCGTTAAAGCCCTTTTGTCTCAACATCCTAAAAAGTCTGAATAAAAAGAGGTTTACTACGGCCTACTTCTACTGCTTCGTCCTTGTTTTAGGATTAGGAGATCTGACAAGTCTCAGAGAACCGGTAACGAGAGGCAAAGGCCAAGAAAAGGCTTGGTCTCCAGCAAAGGTATCTTCTCAGCATGGAAATCCCAAAGACATTACTTTATGCTAATAGAAGAAAATCCAGCAATTCTGCTAATCTAGGTAAGACGCTTGCTGACGTTCTATCCCTAAGCAGGTAATTCATTTTGTGAGGCTACCCCTGTTATCAGACAGACATCAGATATATAGTCAGAAGAAAGTAAATGCTGGCTCACGCCTTCTGATCTACTTATACTGGTGAGAGCACCGAGACGAACAAGGCATTAGGATGAATGTGCCTTAATCTGCCAACTCCCTGGGCATGCCAGTTTGTGATTTATCCTGAAGCAGAAATCCAGGTTCGTGGTAGGACGAACTTGGAAGGATGCCACTCTCTCTGCTGCAAAAGTTCATTTCACAAAGAAAACACCACAAACAGTTTAGGAAGGAACTGTTAGAAATGTTTGCTGTCTCTTGCTTGGAACTGTAATTCATCATTTCTGTTAAAGCTTTACCTTTCAAAGTCTCAGATGAACCTTCAAGCAATTGAACTGCCACAATGGAATTCATGATGTTGTGCTAGAAACAGCAATATAATTGTGCTCAAAGGCTTACCATCTTCATTTGTGAGGGTTTTTTCCTACAAAGGCAGCGTTGGAATGCCCATGCCTGACTTTTTAAAAAATTAAAAAAAAAGAAAAACAAAACCAAATGTCTCTGTAGAGCATATGAAAAGCGAGCTTAAGATTACTTCACTTACTAGTCTGTCAGCACTGCTTTGCTCATATCCTATTCTTGTCCTTGCCAGCATCACCATATTACCATCATTTTCTAGCTTTGAGCTAATAAACGGTGAAGAAAATATATTTAAGCATTTCAAGAACAGCATAGCATCATAAGCCACTTCGTGAAGCTGATCCATTAATAACAAAAAGACCACTGTAGAAACAAAGCTCATGGCTCTGTAACATGCTTTTCAATCGTATGAAATTTGCTAAAAGGTAGTATGGGAGATGAGAACAAAAAGCCTCTGAACTTGCAACTGAGGCCTAACTTTACTAAAATTTTCAACGGAATTAATTGAAGATAATGTTCACGCTCAGCGTGACGTCAATGCTTTTGAATGAAATGGCAGCTAGGGATGCAACGGCACTGCGTGGGGCACCGTGGGCTAGGAGACGGCTTTGACAACAACTCAAAAGACCAAGGCTCAGCTGATCCAGAGTTACAGTAAGGCCCAAGAACCACGCTTTGCTGCTGCAGTATCATAAACTCTATTTTTACATCTGAATCTGAAAACAAATAAATAAAAGCCAATTTCCATTTCCAAATAGGAATACACTTTCTTACAGAAAATAGCAACAGATGAATTAAAGAGCATAAAAAACCTAACACCCCACCCCCCAACAAAACGCTCTTTCAAAGAAGTGAAAATATCAGTCAGTTATTCCACCTACAGGTAGGGTTTGTCTTCCTACAGGCTTATACTCGAATTAAAAAGAAGCCACCATTTGAAAGGAATGTTTTAGTAATAGTAAAAGCACGAAAGAAAGCCTCTATATTGATAGAAGTAATAACTTGAATTTCATTTTAAAACTGAGAAGACAAAAATAGTCTGTATAAATCAAACGAGTTGTCTCTTCATGTCACTTTTATGATGGACATTAATCTTAGTTTCTAGACAGAACTGCTGTCTGATGTAACCACGCTTATTGACTTAATGGGAAGAAATTTATATTAGTCTAGGAAGCTGTGATGAATGCAGTCTTAAAGTTCAATGACTCAAACACTTTAGTAACCTCAAACATTGACCCAGGTAGACAGAAACTTAAATCTTAATCCTAGAACCTAAGTTTATGCCTCATTCACATTTTGTTGGTAAGAAATTTTGAATGTTCATGTATTTTTTACATCTATTTATGCATGCGTGTGTGTTTATATAAACTCTATATGCAGTATACATAGATTTCATATAGGAAGATGTCTGTGGGGAAAGATCCAAAGGACATGCCTTTTATCGCAATGTGTGCTCCCTCCCAGAACTAAGGAGTGGAAAAGTTGCCAAGAGATTCTGAAGCAAATCTGAAGCTGATTTCTGCTCAGCAATTAAAAATTAAAAAAGAATATGCTGAAACTTGACTTCTTTGCCACAGAATCCCATTCAGCCTTCGTAAATGCTAGCACAAGTGGCAGGCTATTGCAGAACATTCCCCGACTGAGGATGTGGATGGGTTGTTGAGAGCTGCTCAGACTGTGCTTTGACACTTCTCACAACTGATGCTCTCACCCACCTGAAAGAGTTTCCTGGCAAATCCCTCCTTCCCACCCCAGCTGAAGATGTTAGTCTAAGGCAGTGCAACAGCTAGCCTACCTGAGCCTGAGACTTGCATAACTTAGGTACGCACTGTCAAGCAACGGTGGCACTGATTGTTTCACACTTGAATCGCAAAATGAGGAGTACAGATGAAGTATACTGACGAACAAACAGAATCGTAGTTTAACTTCCTTCCTATGTATGGTATTAGCACGTAAACAGAGGTAGACCCAAAAAAAAAAAAAAAAAATCAAACTCACTGTATAGCCACAGTCTATCAAAGTGGGGGTATACGGAGTGGCTGCAGTTAGCACCCATCAGTTCATTGTGATTAGAAGTTGGGATGATCCCAGTAGCATCTGCAGTGAGTCCTAAGACCACATACTGCGGGGTGCGTAGAACAGGGCAGAGGAGATGGGCTCCACCATCAGATGCATGTGTTCCCTGGCATACTCCCTTTTTCTAGTCTTGGCCAAGGCAACGCCTTTGAAATGGATAAAACAGCAGAGGCGTTTTGCCTCTGCTCATAACAAGGGGTCCTTTTTCCATCAGTATTTCTCACCTTCCGCTACTTCCCCTCTCCCTTATTCCGCCTTTTTTTTTTTTTTTTTTTTTTTT
>WAAD01023221.1:800-12209 GCA_013389945.1 Fregata magnificens
ATTAGTCCCTGTTTTAGGATGTAAAAAATACAGGATAAAGTCATTAATAGAATTTTACTGCTTTCACAGGTATGCTGAGACCTTATATTCCTTGTTTCAGCATTTCTGGGTGGGGTTTTTTTTAGTGTGGAAAGTATAGAATGAGAAGATTAGATTTTGGTATAAGGTAATAAAATTGGAGGCGTAAGTTACCCCTCTCTATAGGTAGGTCTTTTCATGTGGACTGCTTCTAGAAACTAGACATGGGATAGTTAGACCATCAGTTTTGGTCTGCCATGGCAACTGGTGTTTCCTAGGATATGTTGATTGTACTTTTGTAAAGGAATATTTTATCATGAAAGAAAGCTATAATTTTTGTATGGTCCTTGTTAACACAAAAATTTCTTTATAATTTGCAGATTGCTTTTACCAAAACTTTTGTTCAGCATTATGCTTTTATTATGAAAACACTGAAGAAAAGCCATGAATCAGACACAATGTCTAATAGAATTGTGCATATCAGTGTTCAGTTGTTCAGCAATGAAGAACTAGCACGCCAAGTAACAGAAGAATGTCAGCTGCTGGATATTATGGTCACTGTTCTGTTATACATGATGGAAAGTTGCCTTATTAAAAGTGAATTGCAAGGTAGGTTGATTTGTTTGTATGTTGGCTTGTTTCCATGGATAATAAATTGATTATAGAGGAAATTTAATCTCTTTCTTTGGTAGTCCATCCACCCCCCAACCCCTTCCCAAAAATGCACAGGATCTAGCAATATATGGTAGAGTCTGAGTCTCAAAATTCCATAGAAATGTAAAGATAGTTATTAAGAGTGATACTGATGTTTTATCCTTTGGTTTGTAGGGTTTTCTTTTGTAGGAATGTTATATAGTTTATAATACAGAGTATTGCAGGTGCTTCATTTGTTGGGTAAAGTCCATAAACACTACTTGTGAAGCTCATTTGAATGATCAATTATATATGCAAATTGAGACTTTTATTAATTTTAAAAATATTTTCAAAGTATTTCACAAGCTATTTGAAGTATTTTAAATTGTTTTAGTTTTTCTCACCTGTGATTGCCGTAATAAAACTTGATATCATTAGAGGAGAATGATTTAATACTTTGTAAATATAATCATTTGATCAAGCTTTTGGTTGACAGAGTGGCAATTTGAATTTGAACTAGTGTACACTGTGCAGCTTTTCTAGTGAAAACAGCTGTCCTATTTCTAGCTTCCTTGTTTTACCTGTCCTTACGTGAAAATGGTGGCACAATGAATGTTGCTGACTTCTGTTTTTCACACTTTCACGTACCTAACAGACTGCAGACCTCTCAGGCCTCTTTATCCTAGTTTGAATTTGAAAATACTCTCTAGATAGGCTGACTGCTGCTGCTGAAGTATCCTTTGAGTCCACTCTATGTATAACCTAATACAGAATGACTGTACTGAAATGGGAAATCCTCAGTCATCTAGCTATAAAGAGTGCCCTCATTCAGCTGCACTTTAGCATGAGAAATTTTTCTGTTGCCCTACACAGATTGCTTTACAGTATTAAAAAAAGAAATGTTGAATCTTTATCTCTTTAACAGTTTGCATATCAAGTGACTTTTGCTAAACGAATGCCATATTGGTGGAATGTCATTTAAAACTACTTTTAAGTAGTTGTTTTTACTTGTTGGTCAGTATGGGATGTTGCTAGCATGGTGGTAAGGTTCTGTAATGGATCAGAATTTGCAGCCAAACAGAAAAAGGCTGTGATTTGACATTNAAGACCCCTGGAACAGCTATCCCAAGACATGAAGTTACCTGTTTCCTTTCCCCAGCACCAGTGATTTGTCTTAGCTAAGACTCCATCATGGAATCTGTCCAGTGCTTTTCAGTGTTTTCACAGCATTTCCTCCACACTGCTTTATATATGAGGGGTTGGGCATACTGTAAATTGACAGAAAAATTTTAATAAAATACTTCATTGGGTTTTTTGCCTCTCTCATTCTCATTGGCCTTCTTTTGCAGTTCTGTGGACTTGTATCTTGTGTTTAATTCAAGGTGTCTCTTATGATGCTGGAAATAGTGAGAAGTCTGTTAGAAGTCTGTGCTGGTGAGATAAATTGAGAAGAATTCTGTTTGTGCAGCTAGAGCAAACAAGTAGATCTTTTAGTATCTGAATGAGACAAAGTTTACGAATCCAGCCAATGGATAGGTGAAGAAAACATGTTGGAGAGGAGCAAGGAGAACATGGAGCTGGAATTGTATCTGCTAAGGCACGTTTAGTTTGCATTGCTCACAGATCCTAACTGTCTTTTGGACAGCTGACACCTGTTAAAATTATACAGTTCATTAGGGGTATTTGTGGATGCCAAGTGACAAACTGTGTTCCTGAAACAGAGTTGACCTAGGAGCTGTGTTGATACCAACTTCAAAAGTGTTACTAGCTCAGCTTACCTCTCTCACACATGGTGTGAAAGGATGAGGAGGTAAAATATGGGTGCAGATGATAAAGCTGGCTCCCTAGGAAGATTTATGTCCCTGTGCTCTTAGAGACTTTTTTCCCCTCTATCAGCACTTTCCTCCTACCCAGCTTTTCATGGAGAAGAATTTATACCCCAAGGAAAAAGTTTTGGTAATGGTTCATCCTTGAAAAAAAACCCCTCTTTTCCTTTGACTGACCTTAGATGAACGCTGGCTTGTAGAGTACTCTGAGTAAGAGGCAATGCCACTGCCAATTTGAAGTAACTCTGGATTTGTCTGATCTATGCTGGGGCAGAGAATCAGCAACATATAACTGTTGGCTCTTTGCAAAGTCCTTCAGCGGGTTCAGGCAGAGCCAACTGAGATGTTATCCTGTTCTTGGATAGGCTCTCTGAGCACATGGGAACCAAGCAGCTGAGCAACAAGACCTAGTTTCCTGTCTTTGCAGATGTACCAGATAACAAGAGAGAGATTAAAGAGTATTTGATCAACTGTGGCAGAGAAGTTTGAGAAGCTGCGCAGAGTGCTTCTGGCTTCCTGTTCCTTCCAGTGATTCAGAGTAATAGATAGGAGTCAGTCTTAAGAAATGGAGCTCTATATTACCTTATGGTAACAAGAAGGTATCTGTTCATAGTTGTGTGCAACTCAAGCAGCATATTTTTCAGGATGAAATCCGATTCATTTTACTGACTGTGCTGTGTTCTTGGGAAGTAAAACTTGTCAAGATCAAAATATTGTATGACTTCAAGTTAGAAAACCTGTTGACATAACAGGCAAGAGAGTTCTTTTTTTTTTTTTCTGGTACCAATAAGCCAACAAAATAAACAGTCTCAGGGTAAAAAGAAAAAAAGTATTTTTTTCAGTAGTTACAACAAAGGGGAGGAAAAAAGCTTGCATATATACCAGAGGGAACCACTCCAGATACAGATGTGCCTTATTAGCTGGAGACTGGAGTCTCTTAGTAACAGTGTCTTTTTAGCTGCGGCTGCGCTGTACTGCTTATGGCCCTTTCATTGTCTAAGTGGTAATTACAAGGGTCCTTCAGTGCATTTGAACTGGAGAAGAGCCATCCCCAAGGCTGATCATCAGATGCAAGATTTTCTTTCTTCTGTTCGCTTGAAATAGAATAGCAACTGACAGATGGGTGCTGGAAGTTATTTCCCTTGGATCGTGAATCCAGGACCAATCCTGTTTCCGTTCTGGTCTTTCCAGGGGTCCCTCTTATGAAGATCTAATAAAGAGTTTTATTTGACAGCTGTAGAGGATGTACTTCTGTGATTCAGGGAGGAGACTTCTACACCCCCCCAATTTCTCTTCCCCTTCTTTTGGGAACCTTCTCCTGCCCTAGTCTCAGGAAGCCTGCATAAACCCTCTCTCTGTCCCAGATTCAGAGTGGAAATGCTTTTCTCTGCTGTCCTTCTCAGACTCAACATGCCAGTGTAGGTTTTGATCACCAGATTCCTGTTTGTGTGCTGTAAGGTAGCTTATTCATTGAAAGTGTGTCGAATTCAAAATAGATTTCACATGTTCATAATAGGAATTGTATTGTTTGGTCATTTTATACTTCTTGAGAGTATTCAAAAAAGGCATAGCTGTAATGGTTTTACTAATGCACTGCTTTTCAAAGGTTGTGATATTGTTCAAAGTATGTGTGCCTCCTACTAGAGTGGGATCTATGTTGATGAGTCCATGATGAGAAAACAGCCTCAGGTACCACAAAACAATGGTTCTTCTTTTCTGCAGTTTTTTTCTGTATGCGTGATCACAACATTACAGTACATCCCAATTGGTATTTTTGCATTATCTTGTAACTTTATTTACAAGTTAGGAAGATATTACAAGAAGGAAAAAAAAGTATTACTTTATTTTTTCTTTTTTCTTTTTTAAATCTAGATGAAGAAAATAGTTTACATGTTGTGGTGAATTGTGGGGAGGCACTACTGAAGAATAATACTTACTGGCCCCTGGTTAGTGACTTTATAAACATACTTTCACACCAAAGTGTGGCAAAGAAATTTTTGGAAGATCATGGTCTTTTGGTAACATGGATGAATTTTGTATCATTCTTTCAAGGTATGTGATTTTTATAATCAGTACTAATACAAGGATGTTAAGACAGCTTAATGTTTGCAGTAGCAAAATCCCTACACTGCTGTATGTAAATATTTAATTCATTAGTATTCTCATAAGTCTGTATTCATGGAAGGGAGCAGTATATTCTAGAAAACAGGTAAATTTGAAAATGATCTAATGGATCTTTGTCTTGTGTGGACTAGTTAAAAAAGCAATTGCATCACACTTGACTGAGATTCATGGTGCCAGAATTCTCAGGTTGAACTTAAAGTACAAGTCATAACTTGTGCTAGAAGTGTTTTACTGGTGAAGTTCTAAATTTAAATATTGGGTAAACTAATCTGATAAATCTGGATCTTTTTCTAAGTGTTGCTGTGAAGAAACTTTTTTATTATTTAAAAAAATATTTAAAAATCGTGAACTTCTCAATACTGAAAAACGTTCTGCCTGGAAAGAGGAGCAGATATTTTCCCTCCAAATGTTCCCATTGACTAAGTGAGGTTCCAAGTAGAAGGGCTGCTGCCCATGTTAACATCACCCGAACAGCAAGAACTACAGTTACTAGCTGATCTAGAGCTATTGTTCTTTTTTTGGTCTATTTCTGTTCAAAGTTTGATGCTTGTTCTCATATTTTATCTATTATTCTGCTGCTAGATAAGATAGATTGTTACACTTAGTGTTTTTTTGTCTTAATAGGTGTGTGAATGCATAACACTAAAAATACTGCGTTCCACTTAGCCCTAGTTAAATATTTGGTTTTATAACTCTGCTTAAATCTTTGAAGGTATGAATTTAAATAAACGAGAATTAAATGAGCACGTGGAGTTTGAATCGCAGACATACTATGCTGCCTTTGCTGCTGAGCTTGAAGCCTGTGCCCAGCCAATGTGGGGTCTTCTGTCACACTGCAAAGTTAGGGTAAGACTAACATTTCTCTGTCATTATTCTTGGTTTTATTCATGATTTATTCTAGAGTTCTCAAATCTGAAAGGTCTGTCTGTTTTGTGTTTGAAAAGACTTGGGTTTTGCTGTCTTTGTCTACCAAATATGTAAAACTGCGATCAGCTCAGATTCTGTATATAGTGAGTATAGAATTCATGTTTGTACCTAATTTATTGTCTCCAGAACTGGGACTACAAGTTCGGGATGTGTACAGTCATTCCATATGACTGTACATATGGAATAACATCTAATCTGATGAAGAACTTGATAAATGTCTCTGAGTCATTCTGCCTTTGTTCAGTGGGAAAGGAGATACATAAGTCGTTCCTAATGTGATTATAATGTTGATTGTGTCTGCAAATAGACACTTCATTATGATGGGGGATGGAGTAATTTATGGGTTTGTGTTGTTTTACTAACAACCTGAGGTGAAACCCTCTTAGGTTCTGACATCTCATGGTCTCCTAACTAGAGCAAAGAGTTTTTACTATTTACTAGACTGTAAATTATATTAAGTTATAGTAAAAATGGAATCCATCAGCTTATAGGAATACTTAACATGTGAAAAAACTTTTTATTGGTTATTTTTTATGAAATAAGTACTTATCTCTGAAATTAGCTTATTAGATACATAATAGCGTCCATGAGACAGTAATACCTGAATTGAACTATGCACTGAAAAAATGTGCGCGAGCATACCATGCAATTTTAAAATAGTTTAAATCAGGCAGTTGCAAAAGCCTTTCCATGATGTAAGTTATAGCGATACATTATGAATATATCAATTTATGAGTCTAAACTATCTTTTGAAACCTGAATTACAACTTCTGGCTTTTTGAAGTATTCCTTCCTATTTAGCTTAGGGATGGGAAGGTCTGCCTTTTGTTTAAGGCCTGTACGATTCCTTGCTCCACCTGTTGGCATGTCAGTCATGTTTTCACCTTGTCATGTTTGAGCCCTTTGGTTGTTCTCAATAAATCTGAGAGAGTTTTAGAAAACTCATAGCTTAATTGTTGTAGTTGTTTAGTGAAACCTGATGGGTGGGAAGAGATTCCAGCTCATGTCCTGCAGGAGAGGGAAAGCCGGCACAGCCTGGCCACCACAGAGGGTGGAGCAGCAGGATGGGAGTGTGGCTGTTGTATTTCCTGGTGAGAAGAGGTGTCTGACTGAGCCAGTCGGCACTTGCACAGGTTCTGGCTGGCCAAAGCACTGCTGGCTTTTGCATGAGAAGTGTTTCATAGATATCCTAAGAGTCTGAGGCAGGTCTGGAGTCTGTGTTTAGGGGGAAGGGAAGATTAAAAGAAAAGTCTGTAAGAAATGAGGCCTTGTAAGTTCTGCTGATCACAGAGCTATTTAGTTTAGCTCCGCTCCCACCTTCCCTTCTAGCACATCACTGCTTCACTCCTGGAGGGCAATGTATAGCTCTAGTCTTGAAATACGTGATTTAATCTGAAATATATTATAATTTTAGGGCATTGTTAGAGTCATATCATACAATCATAACAAGGTTTGCTTATTGTTAAAATCTATGCAGTATTGTGTTATCGTTGCATTTCAGGTGCATTGTGTTAGAAAACTGTAAGGACCTTTCAGTAGATAAAATTTACATGACATTAGCCATTCCTTTTGATTGCATGGAAAGACTTTTTTTTATGCTTGCATCTCTACATTTTTGGTAAAAATAAATGGATAAATTAAACAACAATAGGCACTAGGACCAACTGACCATTCTGAATTTGCCTTAGTGCTCACCATTGAAATTATAATCTTTCAGAGTAACAATGAAACTATCTTAATACTTACTAATACAATACTTACTAATTTCCATATGATGGTGGCATAAATTATGTACTGTAAAAATATTGTTGAAACAATCACATTTATTTGTAGTAGGAAAACAGTGACACTTGCTAAAAACTGTTTTGGCTCGTGTAGTACACTGGTTTCTCTCACTGCAGGAAACACAGGAATACACACGAAATGTGGTCAGATACTGCCTTGAAGCGCTTCAGGACTGGTTTGATGCTATCAACTTTGTAGATGAGGTAAATATCCCTAGTAAATTTAAACAAAGTACTGTGAAAATTTTATTAAACTTCAAAGGTGATACATTCCCCCCCCCCCCCATTAAATTAAATCATTATTCTATGTACTGATTGAAAAAAGGATTGCCGTACTGAAATTAGCATTTGTAGTTTAATAGTTGCAATGTTATGTTCTAGGATCCTTTATCTGTAGAGTCTTGATGATTTAGATTTGCTGGTGCAAGCTTAAGCTCTGTCAGTCTTAAAAGCAGTGCCATTGATGTACTACTGTTCTGCTGAATGAAGAGCTGAGGCAATGGCAAGACAGAAGTCCTCTTCTGATATGGTAGTGGGGAGCAGCTTTGCCACCTTAGCAAGCAATACTCTCAATCAGTTCAGAGTGTCATTAGCTACTGGGGGTTAGTAAGAGATTAACTACAGCAGTCTGAATAAGGGAAATTTCTGAATCATCGGAAAGTGCAGGGGAATGAAGTAATCCTAAGTTAGTGAAAAGTAAGTCCATCAAATGAAGACATGCAAGATACTGCTTTTGGTGATTGTGACAAAGACATTTGTAGGTTTGGGTTTTTAATATATGATATTAAAATATCTTCATTTTACTTTCAGCCAGCTCCTAACCAAGTTACTTTTCATTTGCCACTGCACCGTTACTTTGCCATGTTTTTAAGTAAGGTAAGCACATGCTTTAGTCACACAGAAGATGGAAATTCCCTGTTGAGTGTGATTGTTCAGTACAGCGTGTGCTTGCTTTTGTTTCTAGGCTGTCAAATGCCAAGAACTAGATCTGGATACTATCTTGCCAGATCAGGAGATGCTGATGAAACTAATGATTCACCCACTTCAGATTCAGGTACGGGCAGACTTCTGACTTTGATGCAGATGTAGAGATATACAACAACAAAAAAGTTGCTCTCTGATTCTTTCAACCCCAGTCATTTAAATATGTTTAGAAGTATTTAACAAGGGGGGAGTATGTCTTAATTGTGGAATGTCAAAATAAGCAATATGTGACAATAATAACTAGAATATACTGGGTAGTTAGGATAAACTCTTTTTTTCCTTCCTATTTCCAAAATTAAATACATGGCATTAGTTACCATACTCTGAGAAGTATGATAATAATATTCGCTATAGCACTTTCAAAAGGGTAGAAGGAACTAGCCCTTTGAAAACATGGAATTGCATGTTCATAGAGTAGCTACCAATGGAGCACAAGTTGAGAAGAAACCTGAATCTGAAAATTTAATATTTTAAATTGAGAATGGGTTCAAGAATGGATGCACTGTGTAACTTTTTTTTAAATTACAAATTTGTATTTATTTGTATGTAAGTGGTAGCAGTGTTTGTAACCACTGCTTTTATATCTAACTTTGTTTTAACCATGATGCCTTCATCTTTGGAGTACTTTTCAAGATTTTAATAACTAAGTACATAAATAAATCACCTCATCAGCTTTGATCACTTTTGTTGTCTGAAATATACCATACTTCCATATGAGAGCATCTGTTTCATAAACTTGCAGTGGTTTCTTTTCATCCCTCACTACCCAGGAGAATTAAATTCATATAAAAAAAGTAAACTTTTATATAAAGGTGTGGTGTGTATGTATGTATATGTCTGATAATATATTAATGATCTGCCAACTTTGAACTGAATAGCTAAATATCCCTGAAATGTTTGTAAATTGTTGTTTTATTTTATTTTACCTGAACAGGCAAGCCTTTCTGAAATTCACAGCAACATGTGGGTTAGAAATGGTCTACAGATTAAAGGACAGGCCATGACTTACGTGCAGTCTCATTTCTGCAATTCAATGATTGATCCTGACATTTATCTGCTGCAAGTAAGTTATGTTTTCTGAGAAGCCAAGTCAATGCTTGTTTACAAACAAACAAACTACTGAATAAAATGAATTTATTCTCTTTCCACAGGTCTGTGCCTCTAGGCTGGACCCAGATTATTTTATTTCATCTGTTTTTGAAAGGTATGGTTAAGAGGTGAATGCTGTTGTTCAATGTTGTGCTAGCTGTTGACTCATTTATACCATGTGAGAGAAACAGTGCATATCTGATACACATCTTTAGCGGTACAACCCTGCCTAGCCAAAACTAACACTTACCTAAGGGCTCTACCGAAAGAGGTATCTGAAGGTATATCCTTGATTTTATACAGGATTGGGTTTTGATTTACAGTGCAGTAGTGAACCTTCAGACATTTGTTTTCTGAGCATCTTCAGGGTTTTTTTTAAGTTTTACACATGTCCATATGCAAGCTTTCAGGATATGCTAGCCTGAAGAAGTAGATAAATAGAGCTGCAATAGTAAGAGACACAGAAAGGATGTCTACTTTTCTGGATAGAATAAAATCAGGGTCTGAAAACAGATTAATTGGCATTAGCTTTTATATGTTCATAAATGTAAGATGTTTTAATGTGGAGTAAATACCACTATAGCACATTCTATAGGTAGTTAAATAAAAATCCAAATTTAAAAATAAGAGGGTTTTCATGTATATTTGCATATTACTGCATTATATGCATTTTATTTTGTATTAATTTGGGGTTGTTGTGAATGGTATCCTGAGTTCATCACTACATTTCACATTGGTGTTTTAATGTTGGAGGATGGTGTTTCTGACTTTACTCTTTTCTATGTAGATTTAAGGTGGTAGATCTGTTAACGATGGCATCACAGCATCAAAATACAGTTCTTGATTCAGAGCATGAAAGGTCCATGTTGGAAGGAGCCTTAACATTTTTGGTCCTTCTGTTAAGTCTTCGTTTACATTTAGGTAAGAATCACTGCTTTAGGAATACTTGTATGTAAATAACATGCCTCTTCATTTATATTCAACGTTTAGTAGCTACCATGAAGCTGATTAGCTATATAGTAACTTAAAGCATTCAACACTTGGTTTCATTTTTGCCACTTACTGAATTTTAATCCCTTTTGAATTAGAAATAGACAAAATACATAGAAATGGAGAAAAATGGCTTTAACGGCAGTGGCTGATTTGTGTATGTGATCACATGAAGATTCTGTTGTATTTTTCAGAAAGACAGCAATTTTAGTTTGTACCTGCCTTTTCTGACTGAGGTTGTGTGTCTCATAATATTTGCGCCCCGCCCCCTTTTCTTTTTCTGTATTTCTGTGGCACTGTATCATTCCTTAATGTTTGTATCAAGTTTAACTTGTGTTTAATGACAAATGTATGCTGAATGTGTGTTTTAAAATCATGCTATTTTAATGGCTTTTTAAATTTTATTGTTCTAGGAATGACAGATGATGAGATCCTCAGAGCAGAGATGGTAGCCCAACTCTGTATGAATGACAGGACACACAGTTCATTATTGGATCTCATATCCTTGGAATATATTAACTAATGTGCATGAATGAGAATGATAGGTACCTGGATAGTAGTGGGATTTTGGAGCTTGAACAACATGTTTTCAGCTTACATAATTATAACAAATTGTGTAAAGGTGTGTTTGCATATGCTTATCATCAGCAAAGGCATTTGCTCCAGCTTTGGTTTTTCTTACAAAATATGCAATACTTTGTGATAGTTTTAAATTAGTTTTGATACAAAATGCTTACCTGCTCTTTTTATTATTTTTTAACACTACAAAAGTCTTTTAGGTGTGAGGTGAAAAGTCTGTTTTCCAATGACATTGTAGAAAGTTTAGCCAAGCATCACCTTTATCTGGATTTGAGCCTTTGATTATTGCTAATTTTATGCCAGCAGAAAAAGAAGCCACTCTACGCTATATTTACTTTTGCTATCAATAGCTGAAAATGCAAATAATAGCAATTCTGAATGCTGCTTTGAAATTAGAGTGAAATGCATGTGTTACAGGTGGAAGCGTCTTATTTGAAGAATAGGAAACTCTAGGA
>WAAD01023232.1:704-30607 GCA_013389945.1 Fregata magnificens
AAAGAAGAAAGCAAAATAAACCTCAGAAACAAAGCTAAGTCTTTCTGGTTTCTATTCTCTATCTCTTTCTCTCTCTCCCCTTCTCTCTCCCTACTTTCTTGCTTCACCACTTGACTGTATCATACTGTGTTGCTGGTTGCTGAGGTGCTGCTTCACCTTCTGCAATGTTGCTTGATCTTTGATTTCCTGTGAAGCACAATGAATCTTACATTAGAGTGTGCAGAGTCAGGTGGTGCACCATCTGTTTCCAGGCTCCAAAAACACTGAGTAAGAGGGAGCAACAGAAAGCAACAGCTACACCAATTTCATCAGAATATTCATATTCACACAGTAACAAACAAGCAGATGACTCTGTTTTCAAGCACAGAAATGCATTTTAGTTTTCCAGCAGTTACCTACTAAATCTAAGATGTTGAGGTGCTTTTTTTAAATTTTATTAAAGTATGTTTAATATTCATTAATGTGGCTCAGTCACAAAATATGTTAACCAATTCATACTACTTAGACCATGTGATATAGACTGCAAAGTAGTGTTAATTTAACTGTATTTAATAGCATCTGTGCATGCAGCACCCAAAAGATAGCTGGAACAGCTGCAAAACTCTGGTACTAACATAGTGAAGCGCAGGTAATGCAGAAGATCGGTGAATCCCTAGCTGCCAATCTATGATAACAATTTGTTTTTTTTAATGTGCACTAGCATTCTGTTAAGAAAGCATTATGTGTACCTGACTTGCCATTAGAAATCTCTGTGCTATCTTACTAAACATTGATTACGAATCACAGGCTACAACTGTTTTAACTATATGTTTTCTTAACTGCAGTTTAATCAGACAAAAAAGAAATACCTTGAGTGCCTTAGAATACGCTTATTGGCTGAGAATAATTCAGCTATAGAGTCAAAATTGCTAAGACATATGCTTCTAATTCTTTAATGTTCCTCTCCATATTAATGCTAGAACAGCTTAAGTCAGATTTACAGGAGCCCAAAATTGCTTTAACTACTTTGCTAAACATTGTGCTTATTATAGAAGAAACTAGAAGAAAGATTTATCACATTTTTAGAAACCATTTAAAAAGCTTCATTGATCTTCCTGCACTTTAACTTTCCAACATGCTTGTTTTGAAGCACTATATTACAAGGGGAATATAAACGTTCAAAAAAAAAGTGCTTCTGCCAAAAAATGAGGAAACCAGGGGNTTTTACTTAAGTGCATATGCATGCGCATACTATATGGATTATATATAATATGTATAAATGTAGCTACATAGACAGAAAATACACAAAAACCCCTTGTCATGCAATAAGGTAACTGCATGGTTGTAAAACATTTGAAGATGTTGGCATCAAAGTCATTGTGCTAGCACAAAGAAAAAAGATCCTGCCTAAAAAAAATGCTGAGCCCCTCACTGTTGCAAACAGGGCAATGGGGAAAAAAGTCAGATGACTTAAAAAGCTGACACAAACATAGTCTGTGGGCTTGGCAAACGTTGGAAGCAAAATTGATTTTGCAATGTCTGAGTTTGGAATGACCGATGTTAAGATCTCGCTGTTAGTGTGCAGAGGAGCTAAGACTTCTGGCAAATAGGGATAAACACAGAATATGACAGTAAAATGCAGTAGGAAAAAAACCAGTTAAATTAGATGTGACTTCTGATTTTCAACCTGGACAGAGCTCAACACCTAGCTGGCTCAGTCCTACATTTCATGTCTAATTGGGAGGATCAATTAAAAAGATTTCTCATTGCTTAATGTGCAGGTATGTCCTAGATCAATGAGGCTTAGAAGTCCTGCAATCAGATGTCCTAAGCTTTTAAGCTTTGATAATTGAGCTGTAAAAGGTGCTTCCTTCTCATTCTTCTCCTTGAAGCCTTCAGGAAGAGGTGTCATTTTATTTTTTGCCTGTTAATTCTTTATTTGAATGAGAGAGAGTCTGACCTAACCAGCAATATTTCCACTGAACTCATTGGCTTTGACTGCACTGTTGCTGCTTGGGGGTCAGTCCTCTCTGAAGCACTGTAAACACACGGGTGTCATGTATGCTGGAAAAAAGGAAACAGAGATAAGCTGTTAGTAGGAGAGTAGGTCTGATGTTTTTCACCAGCCTGTGTAGCAATGTCTTGTGAATATAAAGCACAATGTTGAGAAAATTGAGCTACCTCTAAAGGAGGAATTAGGTGCAGTCCAGCTGCAATAGCTTCAAGTTGCATCCTGGCTAATTTATTTTGCTCTGCAAGGTAAATGAGGGATGTCTATCTAATCTGGGTCTCCCACAGCTATAGCATGGCTGCAATGATTCACTCCTTCAGATGCAAGGAAGCAAAGCCTCTGGTCTAAAAACAGGCTACTGAGACACAGTTTGGGCTGTGAGTTTGTCCATACTCCCACTGGAGGTCAGTGGCTGAGCTAGAAAACAGGGGCAAAACAGTGCTCTAGCACAGTGAGTGAAGCCTTATTCCTGTTCTTCAGGAATAGCTTTAGACTGGCCAAGGATCCTTGTTGTGAAATGGACCCCCTCCTCCCCAGATTACACATTTGTGCACGTAGGTTCACCAAGCAGCATTCATCTTGTTCTGTTTGGACCAAGTTTTGAATTGATCTTTCTTATACCCTTTTCAGATATGAGAAGGATTTTCTGAACAACGTGGTGATGACTAGGGCTGTTAATGTTTTCCAATAGCTAGTCTCACAAACAATCAATTTAAGGTTAACTGAACTGATTATTACTTTTTTTTTTTTCTTCAAGTGAGAGTAGAAGGGGTGTGTGAAGCTGAACAGGAGCCTGTAAGTGCAAAAAGTAGTCCTGAGGGTGGAAAAGAGATTATCCTTCATTTTCTTCAAGGTGCTGTGGGATGTCAGCTTCTGTTCAGGATCTCCTGGGATTGTGTCATGCCAGCAGTTCCTATGGACTGGCCTGAACTGGAGTGCAGAGACATCTGGAGAGGGACTATGTGCAAAGACCAGCCAGTTGCCGGGGTATTGACACTGGAGGCAGCAAAAAGTGAGTATATGCTTCTAGGAGAATGTGGACGGAGTTGGGAGGGGGAGCTGGGATCGTGTGAGATTGGACTTGATGTATATATCTGTTTGGATTTAAAACTTTAACCATATAATCTTTTTCTCTGCTGCTTTTAAAAATTTCATTATCTATTGCAATACAAGCCTAAATTAAAATTAATGCTGACCCATTGACTTGAATAGGTGATGGCTCTAAATTTCAGGGAGCTGAATTTGCCTATGTTCACATTTCCTTCAATTACAATGACAGCAGTTTTAATTTAGACTAATATTATCTGGTACATATTTCTCTTTCTGCTGCCAACTAGGATCTCCATGGAGAACCTGAGAGATTGTGACATAATTAGTAGAGATAATTTTCAAAATGCCAGAAGTGAGTAAAGTTGCAGGCAATCCCTTCTCGAACTTACTTGCCAATTTTTTTTTGCTAAAATGTGTTATGATTCCCATTTGTTTAATATTTATGAAAAAATACAAAGTACTTACCAGTAGCTATACTGCACATTAATCACATTTTTACTATTACACCTGTTTATGACTTCATTAATTAATTAGCATTAATTATGTTAAATAATGTTTATTATTTTGTAAGTGTATTCATGTATTAAAGGCAGTTTATTAAAGAAAGTGGCAGTGAAACATTTTGAGGCCCACATATCATTGAAATAGAAGTTGCCCATCTGCCTCTTAAAGATACGGTAGAAACTTGAAATGATAGATGCAACCTGAAATTATCCCACAGCTGAAAAGCTGTCATGTAACAGATTTCAGAGGGTTGCCTGATACAAAATGCTAGCAATCCCTACCACTATGTACCAGGCTCCAAGCCCTAGTTGAGATTTCACCAGGCTGGACGTGTTCAGTCTGAAACATAGAATGACACAGTCTGAACCACAGTTTAACATATATTTTCTTGTATTTAAACTACTGCAAGGACCAATCCTGCTCAGTATGAACTTTCTGAATGCAGAAATTCGTGCTAGGATCTGTGCACTAGCAACTACATTAATGCAAACATAGGCTGACAACTGGCTTCTCATTGACAAGAGCAGTAGAGAGCATTTTACTTACTTATTTTGACCAGATTAAGTCAAATGTCTGATATTACCCTCATATTTTGGAAGGTAGAATCACATCAATTGTTCATTCTGCTATAAATTACCCCGTAAAGTTTATGACCTCATTTTGTGCTCTACCACCTGTGCTTAAGGAGAAAAGTGCATCTAGATTCAAGCCCAGTTGTGAATATAAATCAGTCAAAGGTTTTATACACAGTTGACAAAAAACCTTATTTGTCAAGATATATTTCCTTTATCCCAAGCTAATAACTAGTTTCATTTGCATCAGCTTCAGACAGTATGTGTGAAGCTGACACTGAGATTTTGCCTTTCCTGACTGAAAACAGGCAGGTGAAAAAAAAGGAAAAAAGAAAAAAACAGTAGATTTTAGAAAAATCCTAATTGGATGGTATGCATTTTGCTGAAGAAAATTCTTGCTCCATTTGTAAGACAGTTGATCTTGACTTCTTTTTTGACATGTAATATCATCTTTTGAGAAGATACAGCATGTCTTGAAATTGATATTCAAGTATAAAAACTAACATATCGCTTTACTGGGGGTTGAGTTAGAGCAGGAATGTGCAATACATTGGCAATGCCTAATAACTTCTCAGCTGTGTATGTTCTTATGCCTTCATATGTGGGCGGTAGCTTACCCATCAGCAAGAAGGCTACCATATGAGGTAACATGCTTTGTTGCTTAAAGTGTCTACAGACAAGTTGGACTATTTGAACCTCGTCTGATTATATTTACTGCTTATTGTATGTGAACAGTAAGCGGGTGTCTTTTTTTTTTTTTTAATTAAATATACAGATGCCTTTTGGACCTTGTATGTGTTTGTTAGTGATGTTTGACAGATAACTAATTTTCACCGTACTTGCCTGATTTATTCTAACACCTCAGGAATGTGAACTAGCAATTGCAGCCCTTTTAGTAATAAGTATAGTGTTGGACATGAAAAAGGACAAAGAAAAATTATTTTTTCACCATTTGTTAAATAGTTACAAAAATGCTTTAGATCTGATAATTGTACAAGTTGAAACATTTCTCGAACATGAGTGTAATTTGGAGTTCAAAGAGAGGAGCATGGACTCTCCATTCCCCTCTTCTTACCAGCAGCTGAGCTGAATGTTATAGAAAACTGGAAATGACAGACCCGTCATATTTAGGATATCTGGAATAAAAAGAAAAAATTGGGCAAACTCTTCAACTTGATAGTGGTTCTGTGAAATTGCCCACTGGTTTTCAGGAATACTGAGATTACTCAGGTTTCCTTATAAGAAGTGGAATGACCCAGGAGTCCTATGTATTTGTGGGTACATAAATATTTTGTTCGATAAAAACCAGACATAATGTAGGACTTCACAATACCATTTCCCAGATTTTGTATGGCCAGTGAAACAAGTTGTTTTGCATTTAAACTGTTTACACAGCTCTTAACATCTTCACCACCACCAAAAGAAAACACCCTTCCTCTCAAACACGAATAATTTCACAGGTAAAGTAATACCATTTTTCTGCTTGTCCTCCTGTTGCATGCTATACCTTCTAGATCAGCAAGAAAGGACATTTTCATATGAAAAACCATCTGCAGGTTACAACAGATGTTCAGCTGGAAGCATCCTAAGAAATTTGCACCACAGGATACAAACCCACCACAAGTCACAGAAAAGGCAAGTCATATCAAAACTTAATAGTATCTGAAAAAATGGTGCTGGGTTTTTCAGGAATAGTGTATTATTGCAGGTCAATACTCCCTAAATTTGCAAGCTTTTAACATCTCCACGTGTCCTGCTGTACTCTGCCCAATGATGTATTTTTTGTTCCTTGCAGACTATCTTTAATTGGAAAATTGTTTAATAAATCCTCACATTTTATCTCATCAAAGAGAGACATAGCATGTGTAAATATTCATTACCACTTCATGTTTAAGACCACTTTGATAAATTAACTTCATAACCTTTAGAGAACAGGAAGAGACAGGAAGCCTGGATGTAACAGAGACAGTGCATAAAAAAATGGAATAAAAAAATGTAACTCAACACAGTCATCTGAAAATATGTTTAGAAAGATTTTGATTGTGTCTATTAGTAGAAAGGAGATTCACATCAGCTCTGTTAGAGGAGAAGATGAATTACCTTCTTGAGCTGCCAATCTCACTCTTCTGTCTGTAGAAGTAGCTTCGTCCACTGGCTTAATCTAACTTTAAGGTCACTGTGAATCTAACTCCCGTGGATATTTAATAACCACAAAAAATGGCATACAGTAGGAAAGTTCAGCTGTCCTAGACAAGCAGCAGATAATCTCTCTGCATGCTGCCCACTCCTCACACTTGCATAGCAAGCACTAGTCATCTAAGACTTTAATGACAGCATGTCTTAGCCCAAATTTGACAACTGCCAGTCTGGTCTCCTGTAAAATGCTGTTAAGATCATTTTCTTAACTGATTTCTTCAATCCTTTAAAGGATCAGATTGCTCCTTTCTCTGCATCTTTTCCCACGTTTGTTGTGTGAAGTCTGCCCTGCTTGCCTTCACCCTTAATGTTCTCCAGAGCCTGTCTCCACCCCTCCAGATCCTCCCCGTTCACACCTGAGTCTTCGCTATTCAGTTCTTGTATCTTCAATCACCTTTGTGCTTTCTCTCCCTCTGTTCTTCATGCTGGGGAAAATCTCCCTGTAACTACATATACAACTACTTTATCACCCTCCTTTCACCCCTTCCTCAAAAACCTTTTCTTCAGGGCCATAAATCTTAGCAAACACCTGACAACAATTATGATGTGGAAGTGCTTTGACCCCTATCAATCTTAGTGACCAATATTGTCTCATTTTTTCCCTCTAAGTCCCCCATATGTCTGTATGTATCTGTTGTCTCTTATCATACACTTCAGGTACGTCTCCATAATATTTACAAAGCTAGCTGCAGAATAGAGAGAAAATACCTGAAATAACTTTAAATGGAATGGTTTGATCATGAGCAGTAGTCTCATATACAGTATAAACATGTCCTTAAATTGTAAGCTCGCTGAAGCAGAGCCTGCTTTTTTTGGCAGGAGTAGCATAGCTTCAGTTTGTAAATAGGTCTCCTAAGTACGAAGGCAATGCAAATAATTACTAATAATGCCAACAAAAAAACATCCTGTTACCAGACAAGCTGATTAGCAGTTGAAGTGAAAGTAGAGGTCTTGTCTGCATGAAGTGTTGAGAAACAAGCAAATAAAATATCCCATATCACTTTGTACCAACTCTCTTCAAGGTTTGCTTGTGCTAACGCTTAACAGCATATGCACATCATGCAATTTCTTCTGGTTTAATTAGAGATCTGTGAGGAGTGAATTCTCTGGAGATAAAATCTTCTGCTTATCCTATCCACTAATTATCTGCTTTTCCTTTGAACAGATATTTGATATTAGAATCTACTGTTCTTGAGTAGGAAAAAAAGTTATTCTGACCTTTGATGTGACATAATGCATAGTGAATGAATATAGAGAACGTGATGAAATGTAGTTAGAACGGTCTTTGGAGTGCTCAGATATACAGCACATAAATAAAAGGAATTATATGAGGAATCCTGGGAGATTGCTACCCTTTTTTAAAAAAAGTACTAATATCAGTTTGATTGCAAACCACTAGATGCTGTTATTCACAAACCAGTGAGGTGTGCTTTCCTAGCTAGTTTGCTTCATTTAGTTTACTGCTGAAAAATATTGCCAATTGTTTTACAATAGAGTGGGGCATTATTTTTCCTCTCTATTTAAGCATTGTATGAGAAATATTTCAGGTGCTGATGCACCTTAAAAGAACTCTTACAAAAGTTAAGAATGTTGAAGGGCAAAAATAATTTTGGCAAAAAGTAAAAAGTTTGGTCAATATTAGAAAGAAGATGGTACTGGCACAGTAACAATGATTAGCAGCATCTAGGTGCTCTGTTCAGATGTTATCTGTCTGGTTTGGAGATGTTAATATTTCCACATTTTCCTTCACAATGCTGCTGGATGAGTCAGATTTGACTGTTGCTGTAAGAAATATATTTATGGGAATCCTTGCTGCAGTATAACAGGTAGGACTATGATGTTGTTGTATTACAAATTCTCCTTCTGAGGAAGTTGAAACAAGAAGGTAGTACAAATTGTGGCCAGCCACCACTTTGCTGGTTACAGTCAGATTAAACAGCCTGCTGTTCAGCGTTGGCTGTAAAAGCTGTGTTTGCTTTGCCCTCGGCCTCACGCTGCTCAGCTGTGCGCAGCATCGAGGGGGGCAGGAGGAAGCAGGCACCCCTCGGGCTCGGTGGCTGGAGCAGCTCCTGGAGCTGCTAATTTGATGCCCCCTCAGGCTGAGGAGGACATGGTCCCTCCTCACCCTCCTATGGGACTGCCTCTACCCGCTAAGCTATTACATGTGGTTCCTCCTTTGGATTTATTTTTGAAATAAAACAATGAGGTCTGCTCAAAGAGCAATTGCTAAAGCTTCCCTCAGGAGAGGATTTTGAGCTGAGAGTCCTCAGTGGAAAGGGAGTGTCTGTCTGCTCACAGCCCGGACCTGGGAATCGAAATTCCAGATGAGAGAAGGGATTGCAAACATGATTGGCATTTCCTATTAGCTAGACATAGGAGATTCCCAGCTCCTTAGGAAGCTTCCCTTCACTATATGTTTTTTTTGGGAGCGTCTTTTGGAGGTGCCTAATTTTTCACCTAAATGGCTCTGAGAGGTTAGGTGTCCAACTCGGGTCTCGGGACTCCAGTTGAGGGGATAGAAGCACCTGGCGCTAGCAATAGCATGAATAGGAGCAACAGATTCTAGCCCTGGGTCGTGCTCGCTGCCTCCACTTATTTATTAATTATCTCGAATATGATAAAATCTGACTCCTTTCAAAGGACTCAGGAAGAGGACATTAAGATACAGGGAACTTTTAACTTTATTATTAGACAATGTCAGGTTGTTCTTACCCTGACAACTGAACTCTTTACGTGGCAGTCACCGACTTCATAAATTTCTGACTTCTCCTTAATATGCAGCACTTATGTAAACGAGGCAGAAGACCAAAACTCTAATTTCATGTGTAAGAAAACTCCAGCCAGAGACCTTGCACCAGTTTTACGCCAATGTGACTTCCTGGACTTCTGAGGAGTTACTTCTAATACATACTGATTGTATAAGGTCTAAGTCAGGCCCATACTACAGTGGATAGTTCAGTTTGCTACCCTCACTTCTCTGTGTTCCAGTCTTTATAATAAAGTTAATGTATTTATGAGGAAGACACAAATAAAATACTGTAAAAGTAATGGAGAAGGAATATTTTCCTTTAGACAAAATAGACATATATAACATAAAACAGACTTGGTCACTTGAATAAATCCCATGATACTTTCACAGAAGTAAGAGCATTAACTACAAAATCCCAGCAGATTTTCATATAAATGTTCTTGCACCTGGAAGTGAGAATTGCGCTTGCCTGCACCTGGAGCCAGGTGTCCCCACCAGCCAGACTGAATTTTCAGGGATGCTAATTTGCATCATTGGCTTATACGGAAATCATAGCTCCCAATGAATGGGGACAGTTAAAGACATTTGTATAGACAACGCCACTTCGTCTGATAAAATGTAGATATCTAAATTCAAAAGAGGGAGTCAGAGAGTCTACTTTCCATCACTGCCTAACTCTGATGGCCAGAATAAACACAGATAAGTGGGACAGCAAATCTTTAGCTTATTGATTAAGGACACTGGCACGGTGCGTGCGAGATCTGGGTTTTGATTTGTGTTCACTGGACTGTTTATGGCTTGTTACATTCAATGGTCTGGGTAAATAACAAACAAACAGACAAATGAGACCAACCCTGAGAGCAGGCCCTGGTCTTCTGCTCAGATAGGCACCATCAGAGACCACCGAGGACCACCACCACCCCACAGAGCCGGGCTGCTTATCCAGCCCTGTGGCTACTGAAGGGCTGCCTGCCCCCAGCGGGGAAGCACAGCACAGTGGGGGGTCCCAGCACCTTTTGGACTTTTCTGTTCTGCATAGGGTCTCCCTTCTGCAGGTGAAGATCTGCATTTGAAGCCCCCCAAAGACTGCTGAGGGAGCTGAAACACAATTTCATTGATGTATAGGCAGAACTGTGATGAAAAAGATGTGCTGTGCTGTGAGAAGTGACAGACTTCTCAGTAATTTTGTATTAACCAGAAGGGCAGTTCTGAGGGCTGCTGTAACTCAGCGGGGCCTGGCTCTTGATCTTGAAAAGTTCAGAAATAAAACTTAGAAAGTTTGAGCCATACCCTTGCACCCAGGTCTTGGTTCCCTACTGAGTTTGCAGGAGCGTAGTCCCCTGCCTTGTAAACCACCTGCCTGTCTTCAGAAATGATACAGGGAGCTGGGCATCCACATATGTGCTCTGGCTTGCCCTCCCGGGGTGAGGGAGCATCTTCGTAGCCAGTGGGATGCCTATATTTTATTTATTACTGTGGTCTTGAGTATCACTTGGTGTTAAACCGGAGGCTACCTCTACACTTCAGTTGGGGTCTAGAAAGCTAAGCCCTAGAATAATATTTCATCTTGCTGTTGGAAACAGTGTAGCCCATAATAGGCTTAGGCTAATTTACCTTGTCTAGTTTACCTGGTGTTTGAGCCAGATTGCCTTAAGCTACGTAAAGGTATCTCTATATCAGTCTGATGTTTGCAGCACGATGTGCTTAATTGTGGAATCTTCCACAGACTTAACTAATTCAGTCTTGAACAGCAGATAAGATGAATCATGAATGACTACTTTTGTAATAACATTTCCGATTAAAAAATTCAAATTTCAGATCACATTTTGTGATGCTGGCCCAGCTACTCTCACAGAAAATACTTTGAAAGAGAACCTTTTTTACCACGGAAGAACTTTCAGAAGCAGAAAAATGTAAGAAAAGCTTGACAGACAAAAAATGCTGACTCTTTGATATCCTTGATTAGAAATCCTGTAATTGGGTATCATGTCCATTATCACGTTACTGGCAGCAATCATTGGGAATACATCTAAATCTCTTTTCTTTCTTTCTCTCTCAAACACTGTCATTCATTTGGGTGCCTATTCATGCATAACGTGATAGCCCTGGGGTGCAACTAATTTTAGCATCTACAGAACTTAGTATGACAAAAAACATTGGCAGTGTCATGTGCTTAACTGAAGGTTGTATGATATCACCTTTATTGAGGAAAAAAAGAAAGGAACTTAGCCATGGACAAAAATATATAAATTAACTTAATAATTTACTAATGAAGTCAGTTATATTTTCTGATAATGCATTCTACTATTCTGTCACTGTCTCAACCTTTTCAAATCTTTGGAGGACTGCCTAGCAGGAAAGGTGTTCAGTTCTGGGAAAGGATGGAGGGCAGATAACTCTCAAAGAAAGCTAAGCATAATTGAAGTTGACTGTTATGCTGCTTAACATAGGAACCTGATTTACATGTTTCCTAAGCAGATGTGGAAAAGGTATTCTATAACTTAGGGTAATACATGAAGTAGTAATAACAGTTTTCTCTGTGAAAATAAAGAAAACCCATCTATCATTGCTAAAATTTCAAGTTTTACACTCTCAGCTTAAAACTGGTTTTATTTCCTTATCTTTCTTTTGGTTACCAATGACAGCAAAAAAGGCCCTGCTCACTCAATCCAGAGGCTCTTTGCAAAATAATAAAATAAAATGATGAATAGAAAACTGATGCAGGGATGAATTCTTCTTTCTGGTTATGGGGAGTGTACCACAGTCACGGTCACCTTTGAGGATGGTTCTTCCTGACTCAGAAGCTCCAGGGTCGTCATTGTTATCCTGTAAAATAAGCAGTTCTGTCGCAGGATGTCCTTCTAGGTTGTAAGATCCGCCTTTCTAACAGTTTTCAAAGTGTTTTACAAATGTGTCTGTTTTAGGCATAACAGTGGTGGAGGAACAAACAGAGATGACAACTGTGATCCAAAACATCTCAGATTACCTCTCCTGCCTCTTTTCCCAGGAGACGAGAAAAAAGCAAGGAGTCTTCTCACCTCAGCAAGATGTTTTCCTCCACCATCCTGTTCTGGCCATGAAAGAGGTAAATGTTTGTCAGAACTGCTCCCATTTTTCCAGCCTGTGCCATAATTTGTAAGGGAAAGGTCCAGCCATATGAATTTATCTTCCTCTCCTTTCCTTTCTCGAGACATAGGAGACCACATAGAGGTGTGTTTCTCACTGTCCCGAGTGGACATTGTAGGACTAGTCACCTCTTGCTCTATTGTGTTATTGTAAGTAACAAAACAATTATTTGCAACGGCATTGGGAAGATATTAAAAAAATAGAAGAAAACAACTCAAGCTATGTATTGAACTAGTGCAGATTCTTTGAAAAATATCATTGTAATAACAGTTTTAATTATTTAAAAATGAATTAAGATTCAGATATCTTTTTTGAAGGACTAAGGACAAACCAGTGATATAATACAATGTAGCGGTACTTTTAACTCTACTTTTACTTTATTTTTTTAAATGAAGGAACAATTATTGCATGATTAGCGCTACTAAAACTATAAGGGCCAGATGGAGCTCTTCACCTGAGTAAAGCCTGAAATACAAAGACGTAAGTAAATGATACAGTAAAAGCTTATTAATTTTCATTCCCCTAATCTGCACATTGCATAATTAACACACAAAAAGACATTCTCTTCTCAGCTTCTCAGCAAGGATTTGATGTTTCAGTGTTATAGTATAGTTTTGAATCATGAAGAATTTGTTAGTTTTACAAGTTATAATACAGAACATTTAGTATGGGTTAGCATTATAATTGTTATATGGTAGTATACATAATATTATTATATTATTACATTATGTCATTATATATTGTTATAAATTATACGTATATGTTATACATAAAATATTATTATAAACAGTAATTGAAATTTTAAAGTTTTTAAAACATGTGATTACTTCATCTTCTTTATATAATTATTTCCCTGCCATTAAATGCAGGCATGATGTACTCAGAAACTTCATCTCCTTCCCTGTGAATCCCCCTCCCGCTTTTATTAATGTAATTGTTAGACTATAGAGATGAATAAGTGTAGCGCTTAATGGTGACTAGTCTCTCATGCTTTCTTTCCTTTCTTATGAGAGATATGGGAGGCCACTTAGGAACTGTGTTTCCTATTGCCCTAGGCAGACATGGTAGGACTCGTCATTCCTTGTCCTACTTAGTTATTGTTGGTAACTGTATTGCAGGTGTAGGCTACTAGCTAGGATATTGGGGAGATTTTCAGAAGTAAGATGAGAACAACTTAGGTTATCTACTGAACTCTCATAGGTAGATTTGAAAATCATGCTATTAAGGTTCAGTAATATTTTGACGATATAAGGACAACTGATTTACCTATGTAAACCATAATTGCCGTGCTGTTATGAGACCTGATTATTATTGGCTTTAATCCAGAATATACTTCTTCCCAACCTAAAATATTTTGATCATTTTCATTAACAGAGCTGCCTCCAGGGAACAGGTCTGTATTGATAGAGCTCAGATTCTGGTGGCTCAGATGTTGGACATCATAGACTTGAGTCCTTCCTCTGCATTTATCTGATTTCAGCTGCTGCTGATTATTATTATTTTTAATAATTCAAATTTCAACTATGACTCTGGTTCTTCCACATCAATTGCTCACTTATTCACTACAGTCAGTCTCTCATTTTTTCAAGAATAACTAGAATGGTAGTGAAAAAGTTTCAGAATTATTCTTCATGACTGTGTCATAAAGTTAATTTTAAAATATCATGCCTTGATTACACATGAGGTAAAAAAATAGGTGTTTTTTGTCCGCCATCCAGAAAAAAATTTCTTCAGTAGCATTACTTAAAATTGATGACAGCAGGAGTAACTATTCAGTTTGGGCTAAAATGTCTACTTTTCCAACAGGAGTGACATTTTGAAAGCACAAAAAGAATATTCAGTGACATAGGGAATGCACCTTGTTTAGTAGTTTCAAATGCATAAGGCCAAAGAACATCAATAAGTCTGAGCAGTCATCATCTCTCTAGAGAATCAAATGCTGCTGGCTTGCGTTAGTATATGCCCTCTGCTAGAGAAGCCATTGACTGACAATGACAATCTGACTTGCTACCCACATTTTATACTGAAAGAGGTTGTGATAAAACAATCTATTCAGTCCAAATGCCCTGAGCCTCCATACTGCTTGGGAAGCATTTTGACCTTTTTGGTAGAAGATAGTGTAGAAAGCATGCTTAATGTTATCAGTAACTTTCCACATGTGATTGGAAAAAGGAGCTTGAAAAAATCCGTTCTCATATGTTAGCAAGGTGCATTTTTTTGTTACTGAATCAAATTAGCCTTTGTTGATTCCAGGATGGGAAAGCCCCTTCAAGGGCTCCATTGCAAATTTCATGCCAAATACTGTAATGCTCTTAGGGATCTATTCAGCTGAAATTATATGCTGGCTTCTACAGATCTGGCTTTTGTACCTAGATGAGCCATTCAGCAGGGAGACCAAATAGGGCAAAACCACATCTTTATTGAAACAAGATGGTGTCTCCCTGGCTAGGCTACATATGTGTATGTATACGTATATGTATTCTACCTTTTATCAGTGATCTGGGAATCACAGCATTGCAGAAGAAATGGTGTTCCCAGGTAGCTACAGGAAACATGGCTTAATTTAAAAAAATGAATCTTCTCTTTCAGCTAGCTTAATGATGGTATATTCCTTTAACCATTGGCACAGAAGCTCAGCACAGACACTCTCGTTCCCACATACTTGGATGAGAGGCTGACCTATTGTACTCAAACGTGATGCACATACTGATTCTCAGCATGCCAACACTCATGCCCATCTGCTAGGATGGCACTGTGCCCACCGCAAAGGTGGGATGCCATTCTCAAGAGACCTAGGTGCCAATTGCCTATAGATTTAAAAGGATAGTTTAGAGAATACAAAAAGTGACACTTTCTTTGTGGGTGTCCTTTCTGATGCCACAAACTAGTTCAAACCTTGTTTGTCTGCGCCAGGCAAAATTTTGCTAATTCGTGTAGTGAGTATCACCAGAAATATGGTCTTTGAAATGATTCATAGACAAAATTCCAGACAGAAAAAAAAATTTCTTAAAAATGTTGCTAGGCAGAGTCAGCAACCATAAGGTAGAAACTCCCCCAAAGTTGCCCCTACTTTTAAAAAGAAAAAATTAGGAAACTGCTGAAGGCATAAAAGCCAAGAAACAAGTATCTGGAGGGGAGGGGGGACCCACCACACCCACTGCGGGGACATGGAGCTTCATACAGCTGTGTCTCTCCCTTCTCAGCCCTCCTTGCTTTATTTTGGAAAATGCAGTTTCTTTCAAATCAAAGTGGTTGCACACAAAGCTCAATATGCAATCAGTCAGATTTGCAAAAAGACTCTGTGTGTACCAAAACAAATGCCCATATTCCTCTCTGGGAGAAATAAAAAAGAACTGGGATGGTGGAGGAGAAGAATATGATTCTCAGATCACTTGTTTCACCTTTTTCTTTTGGCTTAGTCAGCTTTTAAGGATAGGAAATTTCACTTTACTAAAGTTTTTTGGACATCCAAAGTCTTCTTTTGAGAAGCAAGAAAATACTGTGCTCTGATATTAGATGTCTGGATATTGACACATGTGTACCAGAAACACCCTTCTGTGGGATAAACATGGGTGATGGCAGTGGGCAACCACACAGGTTAAGGCTCTGCTGGAGGCATCACAACCTAACACATGTTAAGGGGCCCTGGAGAAGAAAGGGTAGTAAAGTTAGCATTGGTAAAAGTGAGGGGAGGCAGAGTCAGGTGAATCTCATTGCTGAGTTTGATCTATTTAACAAAACAACCATTCCTCATGTCACCATACAGATCACTGCCTTATCCAGTTCAGTATTATTGGATTTAAGTCCCCAAAGTGGGTCAGGCGTGTTTGACTACCCAGTCACTGCTGAGGGAAGAGTGACATCCCACAGAAGGTCAGTGACTTTTGAAGGGGTGCCCACTGCTTCGCAGGAGCACGTCTGCCAGGGCCCGGCTGCGTGCTGTCACATCCGCCGCTTGTGTCACACACGTATGTCACTGCTGAAATCTGAGGGAGTGTAGGTCTTTCTCTGTGTCACACTGTTGATGAAAGTTGAATTTTTGTCCAGTGTGTATGTTATACTTTTCACACCGAATGCAAGAAATGTTGTGATTCTTCAGGTTGAGCATTTTAAGTTAGGATTTAGTTTGCACATAGACTCGTACATGTCCGTACATATTTATTTCACACTGGGCAGAGAAAAAAAAAGAGAGCTTGTTTCTGTGGTATGCCTTTTAGAACAAATGTTGAAAAGTTTGCACTACACATCAGCAGAACATTATCCTTAAAACTCCAGTGCCTTAAGCCTTAGCATATAGTCTTCACTCAAGTCTGTGCCAGAACATGAAAGCAGAACCCCAAATGGCCAGTCTGTAAAGATATTCAGGTTACAACTTCAGCAAAGAGGATGAGGGATCCCTTATCTCCAGATAGAAGTCTTTCACATATGGCGTAGAAAAGGAGAATGTGTCTCACACATTTACACCAGCAGGGAAAAATTCTACAGTCTTCTTATATCTTGCTGAGAACTTAATTCTGTTTAGAAAGCTTCAGGAACAAGTCTAAATTTCTTCTCACTCTCTGCTAATTATGTTGTACACTTCCCATTTTCCAATTTTGAAAGTATGACTAGATGTCTTTCTGGAATGGTTGCCGTGATCAGACATTAACACACATTATCGAGCTCGATACAGGGTTAACTGGATGAAATGTAATGGCTTGTGATTTACAGAGGTCAGACTAATGCTCCCTTCTGGCCATCAAACTTCATGAATCTGATTTTCTCTGAAAGGTTTTGGTCTCCTCAGAACATTATTTATAAAATAAACTAACTGGAATCAGAAACAAGTTTGAAAAGAAACTGCTTACATCTCATTTCTGTTTCTGCTGCCTATCTTGGCCACAGCACAATCAAGATATGAAAAATAATCTGCACATTAAGCATGTACGCTTAGCTAATTTTACAAATAGCTTTGAGGTTATATTTGTTACGTCTGGCTTATATATAATGAATGGGTTTATTTTCCTCTCTTTCTTCCTCTCTGTTTTCCTGCAAAGTAGAGACTGCACAAGTGGCCTATACCCCCAATCAATGGTGTCTGCACAATTAACTACTAGAAAAGAGCCAAGCCCACTAGGTAGCTGACAGCTGCTTGAATTTAGGCTGACACCTTTAAACAGGAATAGAGACAGCAAACGTAGCTGATGCTGGGATGTCTCCATGGGGAATATGGTAGATTAGCTAGCTCAGGATGTAACTTCTGTTGCATAAATACAAGCTACTGAGCATTTTATGGGCCTGATTGAAGCACCAGGCTGTCAGCATCTCCAGATCCCACTGAATGTGCGGGCAGAATGAAGATAGCTGTGTTATCCGTAGCATTTCCTTACAATGTCTGCGTTTGCGGATCAGGTCAATCACTTTTTAGGTCCACTCTATGGAGCTAATAGGAGAAGAGTCTTTGAGATACTTAATTACTTAGAGAAAGGAAGGAAAACAGACAATGGACAAAAAGAGCATAGAAATTGATCCAACATCTAACCACAGTGAAGTAGAACTGCAGGACCGAATTGAAGAGCAATAGTTTGTGACTGGATGAACTCCAGAAGGAACTCAGACATTAGCATGAAGTAATTTAAGTTTCAGTAGGTCCTCTTTCCTTTCTTCTTTTACTCTCCTTCCCCCCCAATTCACAGTTTATTCAGGAAAGAGTTCTAGAGCTGAAAAACTTAAGTGTAAATGAAGATGGTGCCAGATGCATCTTTTCATGTTACAGATCTTTTCAGCACCTGATAAGAGATGTAGTGACAGACATTAAAGACAACACACGTACACCTAAAAGGACCAGCCCAAGTCACTGTGCCGTCATTTTAACCTTTCTCATAGTCCATTCAAATTAGTCTTGTCAAGAAGTAGCTAAGATTTCCTAGGTTGTTATGAAATAGGCAATGCTGAGTTAGGAACTGGAACATGATTATTTATCTTACAACTGTGTGTAACATATCCTACTAAGGATGCAAGCATTGAATTGATACAGGAGAAGCAGTCTTTACCATGAGGGTTTTATGCTCTAAGGAAACAAGATAGTCAGAGAAAGAGAGAAAAAGAAATATCAGCATCCCCATCTGAGAGAATGGAAGGCAAGGCACAGTGATTTTGAGCATTCAGCACATGGCCATGCAGAAATAGGTGGCAGCTGTAGGATTTAAACAAGATCTCCTGACTTTCCATCCAATCCAGCTCTATAATTATTCATTTCATCTGAAAAATATGCCAGCAGAAAAGTCCTGTGCTGCATCTGGTAGTAGGCTGAAGATGTAGATCTTTACACAAGGTTTGCTTTCACTGCTGACATGCAATATGATTTCAGCAGAGCTATATTCTGATTTTTCTTCAAAATTCCTTAAATATGAAAGAATGGCGTCCATTACTGACTGACAATAGTTTTTCATGGCCTCCAGATTCAAAGGGTGAATACATCAGACCCTTACTTGCAGCAAAGCTTGCTTGGCTTGCTTTTTTTTTCTTTCTTTTTCTTTCTTTTTTTTTTTTTNGCATGAGAGAATAAATCTGAATAACTTGGTGGTCAAGGGCATAACCAAAGTAAATATTATAGGTATCATTTTAGTTGTTCATGGTCATGACTAACTTTGTTAGTCCTCATAATTTTTGGCACGAAATAGTCTTTGACTGATACTGATTAGTCTTGCCTGGTTTTGGGCACACAAAACAAACTAAGCTGTTGTAATCAATATTGAAAAAAATTTCTTCAAGCCAGAACAGCTGCTCTGAATAATTTATTCTTTATTTAACCAATATGCATCATTTTTCCATGCAGCTTACTGTTCTAAAAGCTGTAATATCCATATTTAAATGCATTAGTCTTAATACCATAGTAAATGGAAGTACTATATAAAATCACATCTCACTTTTGGTTTGTAAGTGAAAACCTAGAAACAACTAAATGTTGTTTTGCTGAGTGATAGGAATGAAGCATGTATAGAGGATGGGGGTGCTTATTATGTATGTGGTTGGATGACTTCTTTGCTTTCTTACCTAGTCCCATTTACCTTTGTTGCTTCTAGGTCCTCTTTCGCTCTCTCTTTTTGTTGGATTGCAGACCTGCCTTTTTTTCCCTGAACTTCACTACCCCTAGTCTAGAGCCATGAGGATCTTTGAAAGTGTCTGATGCTGGTGTTTGCAGCAGATGGCACCCTTCTCTCTTACCCAGTAATGAGACAAGGTATGGATCATTTTGAATTTAGTGTCATTGGGGGGATATCCAAAACAGAGGCCTGGATCAATGCTGCTAATTTGGAATCCAGTAACATTCCCAAAGAGAGAAAGAGGTGCCAAGGACAAAGTCAATTTTGTTATTGCTTTGCTAGAGATTGTTATTCTTCACTCTCCTTTTTCTACCCTGAAGAGACAGTACAAATGGCTGCTACTTTTCTTTCTTGTATTTCAGTGATAGATAAATGCTGTTACACTTCATTTATTGAGCAACTCAACGTGTTTCACAAGGAAAGGTAAAAAGCCAGATTGTGTTTTGTGCCTGCTCTACAGCATACAGCACATAGGGAGAAAGTTCCCTGGGTACAGGATTCGGATGAAGCTGGTGTGTATGGTCCTGTCCTCAGGCTTACATGTAAAGAGTGCCTGAGGGGGTTCCCTGAATGCCATTTTGGGCTTGAAGAGGCAATTCCCATAGCACTGAATGTAATGGTACTATGATTACATCAATATCACCCAGGGTATTATAAAGCCATCTCTGCTCCACGCTGTGTGGTTGTACCTATGTGCCATATGATATTTATTTTACAACACATCACCACACTGCTGCCTATTGTGCTCTAAACCAATGCCACTTCTGCTTTTAATGAAGTCTTTCAATCAACAAAATCAACTTCCATTTCTCTATATTTGCGTGGCAATTTTTAGAAGCTGCCATTTTTTATAAACCTAAAAATATGTGGCAGAAAAAGCTCTGAAAAGATAAAAATGCCTATGGGAAAACCTGATCATTAAAGTTATAGAAGATAGTTCTTTAAAGCAGTAAATTTGAAGATTGTGCTAAAGCAATAAAGAGGAAGAGTCAAGTGAACAGGAAGACTCAATGGGAACTGGTGATGGGGAAATTAGCCTAGGACTTGGGAAAGCTGGACTCAGCTCCCTGCTCTGCTACTGAGAGATGACACGGTGCTGGGCAAGTTAATTGCCTCTCTGCCGTCAGGGTATAATAGCAGGAGATGGGGACAACAGCACTTCTCAGCCTCACAGGAGCATTATTTGGGTAAATTAATGAAAGACTGTGAGATATTCATGAGTCATGGTGATGGGGGAAGAAGAGGAGAAGGAGGGAGTGAAAGAGAGAATCCTGGTGGCCTTATACTACAAACGAGCAACAGAGAAGCTCTCGTGCAAAGCTTGCCTCAGATACAAATGGTCTTGTGTCTGCAGGTTTGGGGGATTTCAGGGCATTCAGCATACCATACACAAATTGGTCCCCAAATACTGAAAAGTCTATACTTTCCACACGAAACTGATAAAAGTAATTTCCTGGATCCTGTTTCCTATTGCCTGATCCTGTCCTGAAGGCATGTCCTGCATGTCTTGCTACCGTCCTGCAGATCAAATCCTGCAGCTGTGGCTTGGTAAGGTATGACAGGTCATACAGGCTGAATAGGGTTGATAGAGGATGGGGGGACAGCTTCCAGGCACTGTGGTGTAGGGTGGGAGGGTGCACAAATTAGGAGGCATAAGGCTGAAGATGGGATTTGGACAGGTACTCAGACCATGCAGCTCCTCATTTGTTCTTACCACAAAATACAGGACCACACTTCAATTTTTGCTTTGGGAATTATTATGGCTAGGTCTGGGATAATTACCTAAGTGAAAATAATAATTATTATTGCCACATATTGTCAGTAAGAAAGGCATTTCCCTTTCATGCCCTTACACCCGTTAATTGCATCTTTAGCAGCAATGTTTTGCAGAGGTAGTAGTGGTGAGAAGTGAGTGCAGCTCTTTTCTAGAAGCTCTTTCTAAGACCTCAAGCAGCTTCCTGGCCTGATGAATGCTGCTCCTTCACTGTCACCCTGTGAGGTTCATCGTGAGTCGCAGAATGCTTGGCCCCTGCACAGCCCGCAGCACAGCCTGTGCACGGGGCTCTCTCCTGACCTGAATTGTCTGATGAAGGGCCAGCTGCATTTACCGGCGCCGCATGGAGAAAAGCACAGGAAATGCTTCATCTCCATTCTCCGCACCGGTGGAGGGGGGCAGGCTGATGAAGGAGGAGGAAAGGAGAGGTGGTAGCCAAAGGGGATGAAGGTCCTGGCTCTCCATCTGTGAATTGGTTTATGTCTGTGGGAGCTGTAGCTGGTGGGACTATAGCAGACTTAAAGGCTGCAAGGAGTGTTCTGCCTCTGTAGCCATGAGAAGATACTTGAATTAATTTGTAGATGAAGGAAACAGAGCATGGGGTATTCAAAGGTCATGATTTTCCAACTCAGGTTTCTAAAGGTTTGCATCCAAATCTGTTCTAACTGAACCAAGTAGAGCCTTTACAGCTTGAGTTGCTGCTTTGTGCAAAAATCATGGTAGCAAGACAAGCCTTAAATTATCACAGGGAATACATTTCCCTGTTAAGACACTTCCTGGGAAAAAAAGCTTATGCTTTCCTTTTAGGATATATTTACAAAATAGACCAAGATTTCTACCTTTTTGGTCTTTAAAAGTCTTGAAAATTTGTATAACAAGCCAAAACCATAGAAAAACTGCTTTTTGGGTGTTTGAAAATAGTTATAATCCCAAAACATGAAATCTCATTATAATTTCCAATGAATAGCATATTCTATACTTTGTACCTCTTACAAACACTGGAAGGGTGTCTATATTTATCTTTCAAAACAGTAGTTAGGCGAGGGAAGGAAAAATGCTTTCAGCTTAATTTGAGTTTCATCTTTTTTTCTGAATTCAGTTTCATCCTCCAAACTTTCTACGCTGAATTTGGACCTTGGTCTAATTGAAAGAGGACTGAACTTTTTCTTTGCTGCCTGCAAGAAGGTCTTGATATTTCCTTTTGTTTTGTGGCTGAATCTAACTAAAACATGATTTTGCTCAGATTCCTTTTGTCAGACGTCCCCAGTTTTCTATCTAAACTGATCTGTGCATTCACAGTGAAGCTTCATTAAAGATCAGGCCAAGCAGTCTTTAAAAAGTACAGGGCTTCAATGATAGACAGATGGTGGCTTTCATGATGTCAGGAAGTGTCAAATATTATGGTTGGCTGCAGAATGATGGCTACTTTCCAAACAGATTGAGAAACAGACAGAAAGAGCAAGAACACCATTTGTTGTATTTAGATACATTGTGAACAGAAGGAAGCAAGACAGAGCATACTTTTACACATCTTTTTTCCACTCCTTGTGAAAACAGTTTAGGATTTGTTATGTTATATTAGCCCTATCATTATGCAAAAACATGTGAAAGCCAGAGATGCTGATATATAAAAAAACGTTTCCATTGTGAATTTCTGTGTTTTTATGTGCATTTCCATGAGTAGTTTTTTAACAATATAGGCAGATAGAAACCTGTGACTTCACTTTTTTTTTGAAGAACAAAGCTGTGCTATTAAGATAACTTGCAAAAAAACATATTTTTTTTTTTTCTTAACCTATATGCTCTTCCGAGCCCCTGTTTGGGAAAGCACTCATTTAAGTACTTAAACTTAGATAATTGTTTTGGTGTTGAATAGGTGTGGGTTTTGTTCAATATCTGTGTTGATGCTTCTGGAGTTGGGATTCAGAATGGGACAGTTTTGAAATATAATAGGTGTCAACAGCTAAGTGGCAAGGATTTTAACAAAAATATTGAAAGACAAAGGTCTTGCAATGGTCTGTGCCTAGATGGGTGGCTTAAGCTGCACAGAGCCTGAATGGCATCAGCAAGTCAGAGATTGCTGGTGTCTGAGGGATGGGGCAGATTTTGTCCCTAGGAATAATTAAAAGCTATAATTCTTTACTAGAGTATTTTTTGGCCCCATGGAATTCAGTGTGAAAGGTGCTGAAATGCATACCCTCGGGTGGATACTATTTTACCTTGGGAATCCGCGTCAGGTCAGTGTTTTGATAGAGCAAACTGAATGTTCCTTATGACTGTCATCTTGAAAAGTACATATCCTGTATGGGTTTTATGTGCCCAGCACAATTACTGGAGTGGCTGTCTGCCCTTGTGGCTATAAGGAAGAGATGTAAGGATGCTCATTATACACACAGTCATGGATTAACCAAATGACTGCAGTTGCTGGTCCCTGGGCAAGACCGTGCCTCTGGCTCTGAGGACACTGGGGTGTGTGCCACGGCCTCTCAGGGGCCGTGGGGGCAAAGCTCTGCAGAAACACTGCGTACAACCTGGGCAATGGCAGGACAGAGCCCAAAACATGGGGCAAGGCACTGAGGCACGAGTTAGCCTGCGCTTACTTACAGTCTAGGTTAGGCTCGTCTGTCAGATGGCTAAACAATGGCTGATTTAAAGGTGAGGGAAGGAGCTGACCTAGGTCAGGAGGGATAAAGAGGAAGAGAGGGCCTGTAGGGAAAAGACCTCTAAGAAGCTGGGAACTAGGACAGCTGCCCTGTGTGTGTTTGTGCTTATTTTATTTATTTATGAGCTTTTCCATGATGCTGTTCACTATCTGCATATAATCTCTCCTTTCCTCCTCATTGCTCTCACAGAAAATCTATTTGTTTCTCCAAACTATCAAAATACTTAGAGAGAAAATACATGCTTATGTTTATAATAATTAAGCCCCTGTGAAAATAGATGACCACATTTGGGAATATTCTTTTATTCTTTTTGCTTGTTCTTCATTCAACAGTGGACTAGCTGAATCCATAGACCCATCATGTGAGAATAATTTCACACTTCCAAATTATATCAACATTTGCAAACAGCATAGCAGTTACGGTCCACAAGGAACCCCCTTAACCAGAATCCTGTTGCTCTGTGGAAAGAAAACAAAACCTGCAGATTGGAGCTTATTCCTGGCTTGTTAAAGTGCCGTTTTTGATAAATGGTGCACAATAGAGGGACTGAATTTTTCTGTTTTTCTGCTTTTGCCAAATTTGCTGTATGACTCAGCATTCCCCCCTTTGAATACTAGATATATTTTTCTTTTATCTCTTTCTTATTTTGGTACTTTTCTGTCTTTTGTAAGGATGTTATGTGGATTGAAGGCATTTTTTACCTAATTCATTCTTTGTCTATAAACAAGCATGGCATGAATAATACAAAAAATGTCCACAAGTAATCACTAAAGCTCTTAAATGAATTCTCTTTGCCCATAGTCACACAGAACCCATTCATATTTACTTTTCAGTGAAAGAACAATCAATTGAGTTTTACTTTTAGCAGAAAGGTTTATAAAAGGCAATAATGCAAATTTTGTTTCACACGAGCATTTATGAAAGACTGATTTCAAGGGGTAACACACAACTGTGTGCATGGAAAGTAGTGTTTCTCACACTGGTTCAGTCAGAGAGAACAAAGAGTGTGACCTGATTTACCAATCCCAAATAAGCAATGCAGCTTGAATTTCAAATATTTGGTATCAGTTTGCAGGGTAAAAAATCAGATATATTTTTTGAGTAGATTTAAATGAGAAAATCATGATCTGCTGATGGATATTCCATGAGAAGAAAAAGAGGCTAATTTAGTCAAAGAAATTACAGACAGAGAATTACTCACTCAGCGCTACTGGCAAATAGTAAACGAGTGGCACCAAGGTTTTAATTCAAACACTTAACAAAGAAAGCAACTAATAGCGTCTTCCTTTTTCATCTGAAGTACTATAAAGCAGAGGGCTAGCCCTTCTGCCAAATTGCTTTTACAGAAATGTGACTTCCGCCTTCATTATTTTTACTCAAATTGCCTTAATTAAGAAACTAACTCTCCAGTCCTGACTTTGATCTTCTTTTCAGACTGGGTGTGTTGGTTCATGTTTATGGACTTGCTGATTTGCTGCTGGATTCAGGTCAGAAGTCACAGTCTACTTGTCTGCAGAATATTCCTCCAGATGATACCGGTCTAGGGGGAAAAATCCATTTGATATGATACTTTTCTTAATATTTATAATACATTGGAAAGTTATTAAACAACTTCCCATGTTGGGGGATATTGCCCATTCCATTTTTTTTTTCTTTTATGCTGTAACATTACACAGCACAGAGTTAAATAGTAATTTCAAAATCTCCTATTCAATTTTTTTTTAAAAACCTACCACACCTGGGAAAGCTCATGTAGATCTCTGCTTTCTGAACCCAAAACTCCTCCTTAGGCAGAATTCCACTATGGACTGATTACTTGTGTCATTTGGTCACTTGGGCCCTTTGCAGACTGTATGGATGTTGATTAAGATTTCAGGTTCTTACCTTAGTTCCAAATGGTTAGTAATGGGATGGTTTACTGGTGGCATCAATTCTAAATAGGTATTGTGGATAATAGCTACAGTGGCATGATAATTGATAACACTAATAGATTTTGGTTGCCTGAGGAAATACCATGGTGTTTTGGGGTAGGATTTGGAAGCCAGTTCAAAAGCATGACTTCGTCTGCAGTCTAGTGGTGAAAATAACTGAGTGTAGCCTCTTGTCTGTAAAGGAACTTCTCTCTCAAGCTGTGAGGTCATTATGATACAAGGCAGAAGAAGAGGTGAGTAAACCTCTGAAAAATGTTAATCAACTAGTGGAAAAAACCAAGTCTTATCAACTGTCTGGAGGGGTGACTTCTTAAGGGTATTCTATTAGTGTCCCTGAGTTTTGTCCCTTTCTGAGGCATGTGGATTCTCATAGGGCCTCTCTTATCCTGTCCTCTTCATTGCCTTCCATACCTGGGAAAACGGTCTTGTTTCCACGGAGAAGGGGAATGAAAGATGCTCTATATCTAGAAGTCTTTGCAAGCTGTACATTGTAGTCCCCATCTCATCACTTGACTGGGTGATGGATGCCTTCATCCATCCTCTGGGAGACACGCAGCCAGTTGTGTCTGTAAGCGTGTAATAGCCTCTGGTTGCATAACCTGTCCCAGTTATTCACTTTCAAGACAAAGTGGAGGTCATGGTGTAAAAAAGGTCCTCATTTTATGACCAGAAAGCCTAAGGATCCTAATTGCTCCTGACTGGAAGGCCACTGGGAGCAGGCTCAGGAACTGGATTGCCGCCTAAATAAGTTAGTTTTCTTATGGACCATTTGTGTTCTCCTGTATATCAGCAAGGTCCTCTAGCCCTAGAAAATCCAAAATGGCTGTACACAGCACAGTATTAGAGAACAGTCTTAAGTACACTTGGTATCTCCTGCTTGTGCCACTTGTGTATTCCCCTAGACAATGAGTTCAGTCATTCTGTGAAAGTTGCTCTCAGGGACCAGGGAAAACCGCTCCCTCCTTAGGCCTCTTCCAGACCTGTTGTGACGTAGAAGAAATTTTATAGCTTTAAGGCAGTAGCAATATTAACAAAAAAAAAAAGTGAATTGTAAAATAGCAAAGAACAGGTTGGGGGTGGGGGAGAAAAAGAGACAGTTGCATATTGTAAATATTTGACTTGTGATATTTCATAGGATCTTCAAACAATTTTTTATAATTCTTATATTCTCCATTGTGGTAATGGGCTACACAAATAGAGAATATCGGTAGATAACTTTGGTAAGGTTTTTTGACACTGTCTTATATATTATTCAGACAAGAGATCCTAGTCTTGATTTAATTACTAGAGAACAGTTGTAAAACTGAGTGAAAAATACACCAAAAGAGTAGTCATCAAAGATTGTGAAGATATGTAATGAATTGGTTCCTCAAAGGTCTGTCTTGGTTATGATTCTGTTCAGTGTTTTCATTAATGGCCTGGATAAAGGACAAGAGCTTACTTTTGACCTTTGCTCATGATACCATGATGTGTAGCCGTAAGTGTACTGAAGTACAGGGTTAGAAAGAAAAGCGATCTTGACAAACAGAGAAGCAGCTTGAAAAAGCAAAACATAAGAAACTCATCAGAAACAACTGCAGGGTATTGCCATTGGGCAAAAATAATCAACTGTGCAAACAGAGGATGAAGAACTTGTTCAGTAGCAGTTCAGAAAAAGATCTGGGAACAATAAACTCAGCATTAGTCAACAGTATCATTCTGTTGAAAAAAGGAAAATAACACACTAGGCTGTGTGTTGAGTTGCCCCCGATATGCAAAATAGGTGAAGTGAACTCTCCACCACGGTTGGAACCGACAGAACTTCAGCTTTACCCATGTACAGTTTCAGGTAATAGAATTCAAATGAGAGGGAGTCCAAATAGGTCCAGACAAGCCGGTTACAATTGGGAACAAAAGAGTGAAAAAATGGAGTTCTCCAGTCTAGGCAACTCTGGGGAGAAGGGGACCATTGCAAAAATTTTCAAATTAATTCAGGGAAGAAAATAATTTATCCTTAGGGAGGACGGGACAAGAGGTAGGTTTAAATTTCAACAAGAAAGACTTAGTTTAAACAGGTTTTTCTAAGTGTTCAGTAAGGACAGTGAAGTCCACACAGGTTTCCTGGGGATGCGGTGGTAGTGGGTTAATGCTCACCCTTTGGGAATGATGAAGGTACAAGTGCTTCCCTCTCCAAGGGAGCAGAGGGCACTCCGTGACCTCCTGAGATCCCCTCAGGCCCTGCTTTTTGCTGACTGTGATTACTGCCTTGCCCCAGCTTGAATATACCAAAATATAACTGAATGTTACAGAGTTTTGTTAAAAGGGACTATCTGTATTAACAGATATTTAAGGTTGCTCAGTTTCATGTTATCTAATTACAAAAGAAATACATTAATGAAACAAATTCAGAGGCTTTCAGTATATCAGCTGCTTTTTCTGAGAGCTTATTTCCTTGCAGACTTTTTCAATAGCTATCAAGTTTCCACAAAATATAAATAAATGGCTCTCCATGAAGATGGTGCCATTCTTTATGGAACTGCATCAGTGATAGGTCAAATTTATATTGCTCTGCAGCATGATTTTAATATCATTCTGGCCTGGTTTAGGCATAATCAAGTCTTCTGTTGAAAGAGCTCTTGTAAGGAGCAATTAAACATTAGTACTTTAGCTAAACCCATATTAAATTATGTCTTGGAATTTAAGTATCTGGGAATCATCTTAAATCTCAGCTTGAATTTTAGGCGGTATTGTATCTGCAATTTATATTGAGGTATAAGACAATCTGTTTGCATCTTGATTTAGTATTTATAGCTTGAAATGTTATTTTATTATTAAGTGTTCCATGTAACTGTTAGTAAGGCCACCAATAGATTAAGGTACTATTATTTATGATTACAGCTTCAGCTTTTCAACAAGAAAAGAACCTGAACATTCAGCAGGAGAATTTTAACATGCTTTTTGAAAGCCTTGAAGTAAATCAAAGCTAGCTGGGTACCCTTCAGTAGGCGTGAGTGGCGATTCCAGCCCTTCCAGTGAAGACTTATAACCCAGAGGAAGCAAAGGGCTTTGGACTGCTGTAACACTAAGGGCTCAACAAGACCTTTCTTTTAGGCATGAGCAGGAGAAGATTATCTGGAAAAGATTTAAACCACAATTATCTCACCTTCCCTTTGCTGTGGACTGGCAGGACTAGCACTGAGCATTCTCATGGACAGGCTGATGTGTGAGCCTGAGCCCTTCGAAGCAGATTGTGGCAGTAAGACAATAATTGGGAGCTCCACTCACTCCAAAAGTAGCCCTGCAATAGCAAGTTGGCAAGTATATACAGTTTAGATTGACAGTGGGCCGAAAAGGGAGAAAATGGTATCTTGATCAAGGTAGATCACCATTGAACATTATATATGAAATCTCTGAAGCCTAGGAAAAGCTTTATCTATGTGATGGTAAGTTTGTTTGTAGATTTATTTTAGCATTAAATATGTCCATTGTTTATGTTTTAAAGATATGTTCAATTTATGTCAGTATCATTTTGATCACTGATGGAAGCTTACAGGTTAGTTTCCCTGTCAGCACAGAGATGTCTCAAAGCATTAGGGAAATAAATACTTCAAAATCCAAAGGAATAAAGAAAAATAAATTAATGTTATTTACATCATAGGAAAGACAGGTTCTCTGCATAAATCTCATGTTGAATATGCTATGTTTATTTGGGCCAGATTGAGTGAGTATGAGCTGCATAATTTCCTTTTATTTTCCGGATAAGACACAGTGCAAAGAAAAAACAAAGTTATACTTGCTATACCATACCTGCGCTTTGTTGACATAAACAGTAAAGAGAGGTTATAGTACATGATAGTACCTAAATATCAATTGTCTGATTATAAGAACTACTTTCTCCACGCTGAAGGCCTGTTCTGAAAACGCCTTTTTGTTTTAAGAGGGACTTGCCCTTCTCCCAGTTTTGAGTTTATCAAGGAAGAAACAGAAATGGGGAAACCAACCTTGTTTCTGTGTGTTCCTACAAGACTGATGTTGTCCTAAGATCTAGCTACATTTTTGAGAACTGGGTTGCAAATAAAAACTATGAAATTCTGCTTCAGCAAGCCATGTGAGGACTATTGATGGCTTGAAGACTTGCTTAAAGACAGCCAGATTTGAGCCTATGAAATTTGTCTGATATACATAAAATTAGTTTTCAGGAGGCTGGAAGGAAACCATGGTCTTCATTTTCCTAAGCATCCTATGCTTGTTAATAAATCATAGAATCATAGAATCATAGAATCA